>JAGDQP010024691.1:11794-27672 GCA_022664845.1 Lepisma saccharinum
AAAGGTGTGCTTTTTGAATCTTTGTTTATAAATTTTGTTTTCCTTCTCCGTGAGAGCTGAAAATTTCGTTCTGTTCGGAGGAAGCCCAGTGCTATTTATTATCTTTGCTCTAAGTTTTACCTGCTTCGTCGGTTCAATGTAAAAATAGATTTTTTTTTTTTTTTGCATGTTTCGATGTATAGATCCAGAGTTTATTCAAGCCTGAAAAATTACCTTCGGTCATTAATTTCCGATGATCGACTCGCCTCGTTGATGATTTGGCTGTGGAGCGGAAAGAGGTTAAGACAATTTCTATTGGCGATCTTGTTAATGATTCCTAAAATTAAGCAAATACATTACCCTTTGATATATTAGAGCTTTTCATCTGCTGTAAAAATCACTTTACAAAAAGCTAACAATTAAAATTTCCTTACTTTTATATCAGATATGAGTGTTAGTTGTTTTTAGCTATAGCATATTAACAGCAAAGAAATGCATGTGAATTAAGTACAGGGATTCCGTCAGAATTTTCAGTTTGGGGAGGGGGGGGGGGTTAAAGTCAAAATTGGGAGTTTTCCACGTTTTCTGTCGATTTTTGAGCGTATTTTTTTTGTTAAGTTGGAGATGTTCTTGAAGATTTGGGGGTGCCATCCCCCTCAGAGGGTCTTGCGGAATTAGTGATTACGTATGAAGTAAAAGTTACGCTTGGAAATAGATGGAATATACTAAGCGAAATTATAAATTATTTGCTAAATGATTTTGCCCCCACCCCACCCCCCAGCAAAGACTGAAATGAAGGCACTGAGTACACTAATAATAGACCCGCATCACACTTACACTTCGTCTGTCTATCACCAATACTTTGCAGATCATTGAAAGAATTATAAAATAAGGGCCTAAGAGGATTATTACGTTTTAATTCACTTTTCAACTTTCTGGAAATCTATAACTATACATTCTATAAAACTATACGTCGAAGGTAAACTGCACTATGTCACTTTTCGCAAACCTCGAGCTCAGTTCACAGATTTGTTAATTGGAGCACGCTCTTTCACATGCTTTTGCGACATCGTGCTGTGTTGTCAATTGCCAATTCTTCTACAAAACAATCATATAGTTGTGTATACTTCCAGCAAGAGCATGCTCAAACGTAAAAAAAAGTATGCACTGAGGTTGAGTGTGACAAGAAGTGACATAATGCAGTTTACCTCCGAAGTACGGACATCTGTTTCCACTTGAGGGAGTTAATGGTACAGAAAAATCAGAGCAACAAAATATTTTTCAAGACCAACCATTTACAAGATGGTTGATGATTTACTCCAGTCTCAAACGAGGTGTTGCTTCTGTTACGGAACTTCACGTACCAAGATTGTACAGGAACCCACCATTACTATCAAAGGAGAAATTCGAAGACCTAATGGTCCTGTGCCACGGGCTAAAGCCTGTTGTGAAATCCCCGGAACATGGATTGTTTTATGAATCTTTGCTCCACTGAAAAACAGTCAAAAAATGTTTGCTTTCATGAGTATTACTTGAGTTATTGTAAGGCTATTTATTATTATTATTTCACTTATTATGTTCAAAAATCTATACCATTTTTTAAATATCATTACACATTTAGAACTAAGCACAAACTTCAAACAGTACTTGTAATTTCAGATATTTATACCTTGCGAATTTTGTTATTTTTTGTATTCTTGTTTTTTGGGATATTTGCACGTAAAACAGCATGAAAATAATAAATGTTCCCAATATTAACCTGTATATCATAACAAAAAAAGCTAAAATAAAAGCCCATACTTTACGTTAGGAATCAGTTCCGTAACGCCACTAGGTGGCGTAACTCAGCAGAATTACCACGTAACTGATTTCTTTCACACGACGAAAAGGCGTATCTCATTTTCCTTAAAAAAAATGAGAGGTTAATGCTTAAAATATTCGAAGCTTATAATACTACTTTACAAGAGCTGTCCTTACTGCAGTTACGCAAGTTGGAATCATTTCGGTAAGTTTTAAACTGAAGATAACATAAATAGAGGAATTCTGCAAAAACTTTAAAACTCTCTGAAAAGACTCCTGAAAAATGTGAAAAAATGAGATACGCCCCTTCGTCTCGAGAGGGACGTTATTTAATACTTCAAACATAAAATTCTTTCAAAATAGCCTTTTCGAGAGGGGGTATTTGCACACCTCCGGCAGCATATTTGCTTTTACCAGTGATATGGCACTATTTACATACGTTATTACTATAGTTAGGAACTTTTCGGCGACGTACTTTTGTATTCTGGGAGTAACACCCCTGTTCCCGGTCACCGTAGGTAAAAAGTCTGTTCAAACGCATCAGTGTATAATAAAAAAAAAAGAATGAAATATCTGCTTCACCCTCCGAGACACTGGGTCAAACCGGGTTCTAAGCATTGACCCGGTGACCCGATCAAAAAAATAACCCCATTGATCCGGTGAGTCGTTTCAGCTCTGCACTAGACAACAAAGTAGACTGATGTAGCCATGTGACACGAGAAACCAATGGAACATGATCAATCTTGAGTAAAGTATCAACTAGTCGAACGTTGTGAGATGGAATATGTGCGTACAAAAGGATTGTTTTAAAATAGTATGTGAAAAAGTCTTTTCCTGCCCTACAAGAAAACAGGTAAGTGAAGTACCAGGGAAAGCACACGAGGATCCAGGAAATTTCCCTCCTTTCCCACCCTACAAATAACGCGGTACCTTCCTCAAAGAAGTTGTCATCCGACTGATAAACCTTCTGAGTGTATGTGAGCCTTTTGTCAGTCAGAAATTTTGACTGGCAGCACTCATGAATTATTATATTGATTTGTTCAACCAAATCTGAGTAGAAACAGGCTTCCTTACCTAAACCCCTTTTCATCATGGACATCTATCGGCTCGTTCTTCGTCACTTATGAACAAATCAGTGTACATAGCACACATACTTCACTGAATTTCCACGCATTCAGTTGGCATAAAATTCCGGCCGTTATTTTCTTCGAGAAGGGTTTACAAAAATGTCGTGCCTCATTTCGACAAATATTTCAATGTAGGTGAGACTGTGTGCAATATTGTTTATAATTGAAGACCTGGATTGCAAAACATCCCAAGTCCACTTTTTTCGTATTTTCATTTCTTCTGTTCGTCGGCATCTATATTCCAAGGGCTATTCACTTGCATAATATTACATCCTTACTCCAGCTAAAATCCTTTTTTAATACAAAATAATTTCGACTGAATAGAGTAACATTCCAAGTCCTTTGTTTTTTGTTCCTCCTGAAAAAAAATACTCCGGTAGATTTGGGATATGTTTTGCAATTCAGATCTTTAATTGTACATATTAACATTATTGTATCATTCTTGTTATATATATATATATATATATATATATATATATCATATTCAGCCGCTTTCTATCCACTACTGGATAAAGGCCTCCTCCTTTTCTTTCCACATATCTCGGTCTGCTGCTATCCTCATCCATGTAGCTCCTGAAAAACGCTTGATTTCATCTACCCATCTTACATTTGGACGTCGTCTCGGTCGTTTCTTTTCTCTATGAATTCACTGTAGTACATTTGTCCACCTTCCATCTGTTCGTCTAGCTATGTGACCAGTCCATCTCCACTACATCTTCTTCGCAGTCTTGATTACATCCTCTACCTTTGTTTGTGCGCGAGTTCATTCATTTCTCTTCCTGTCCCTCCTGGTTATTCCTAGCATGTATCTCTCCTCAACAGAACTTGAAATAAAATTTACCCTTTTATGTAAATAAGTGTACATAATTAATATAATTCTTTAAAAATTATAACTGAATGTAGAGTAGTAATATTAACATCACATAAACAAACAACAACATGAAACAGAAAATAATATGAAACCAAAGTTATAATAGCTAATCTATGGAACAGCAGAACAAAAGTTGAGATCATTGCAACAGAAGTTATACTATCTCGGAATTAAATTACCGTTGGATGAAGATGAGAATGATGGGTGAATTCATTATTCACAGTGACAAATATGTGTTCATCACGTCCAGTAGAGAACCTACACAGGAATCGCGTGGTTCGTGTGTCCAGTCCACTGAAATTCCTGTTCTCGCTCTCTCTTTCACAAAGCCATTGATCGAAGAGTTAATTAGTGACAACACGACAGGATCAACCATCGAAACCAATGAACGGACCACGGAGCAAAATGTACTAATTGTGCGTCATTTCTTTGAGTCAACGAAAAAAACCGTAACGTGAACTAGCTTCACTCTGATGATGAACTGAATCACGGCTCATAGTTATTCAATTTTTTAGTTGGTTCAAATTAATTCTTTATATGTCTGTTTGCAGGCATGTAACAGAAGATGAATATTGATATTATGTGTAGAATGTTGGCCTAAGATCAACAAGCATACATACATATATACAAGCATACAAGATCAACCAGCCTACATACATATATACATGCAGAATTTTACTTCTATACACTAGATTTGATTTTGATTTCAAGTTCTGTCAACCTGCTTTGGAATAGGTAATTTAGAAGCAGAATTATAATTTCCTCTTAAGGTATTTGCTTTACTTATTACTTGGAAAGAAACAAATTCGAACTAAAAATATTGTATGTACCACTTACTTTTTGATTTTACATATTAAGAGAGAAGATTATGTACTTCAAAATCTTATACAAAACACTCAGGGAGTGCAAATTCTTCGTAATTTTGGTTTAATCGAAAGATTTGTAACTCTACTACTCTCTGTCTATCCTTAATTAATTTTGTGCGTTATACCAACTAATATTTTATCATTTTACATCATCCTGAGCTATATATTACAACTGTTAAATTTATGATTCCCAGCCTTGCTTGTAAAACTAATCTGATTATACACTTGAAAATTTTTAGTGCATATTTCCAGAACTAAATGTCAGGTCAATAATAAGAAGAAAAGAGAGCAAAAAGTGCAGGTAATCTTAAAAGTGCGTGCATCATTAAATTACGTTCTTGTGTATATTTATTTGTAAATAATTATTCCCTCTTCTTGCTGTAGAAGCAGTAATCTTATTTCAGTTCAATATTGATTTCCGTCCAAATCGAGCACGTAGCAAAGTAACGGTGTATCTAGTAGCTCCGTCCGTGAGTCAAGGTGATCATGATGATCTTTTCCAATTGTTTATTATTTTCTTATTTTTCACTTTCTGCTGCAACCAATTTTGCAATATTTAATGGTTCATTAAACTTTCTTAGATCCTGTTTATTTAAGTTGATCAAGCAGCAAAATGATCAGAACACCAGCGTTTGCTTTTCGAAAGTATGTAATACTGAAGAACAGTCACTGCTTAATTCTTGTACGTAATTTAACAGAGGTCAGCGTTCGTTGAATGTTCACTGTAAATCATGTATGCATTCCATGGAACGAAATTGTTACAGCTCCCGCTACAACGACGATTAACATTTTTTGTGAACTATTTGAAACGTGTCAACGAAAGGAAATCGCACTGAAGGGTCAATTAGGCCTATTTGCCTCCCTATTCATGTTCCGCATCACAACGGAGACTCTGACGTTATTGTTCTACTTAGGCATTCATTGCTTTGCGCGGACACCTCATTCGACATTGTTCCAGCAGATGTTACTTTCCGCCGTTTCCAATTGTTCGAAACCGAACTGCAGCTCGGAGAGAAACAAGCTCTCGTCTCCTGGTGATAGAATTAAATCAAATTAAACTCATCACAAGAGAGGGAGCCACCAACCCCATGGAATCTGCTTTTCACACAGACTGTGTACGCAAATGAAAAGCAGACTGCTTTCGCACGAAATTACTAATAACAGTGGTGTAAAACTTGTGAAGTGAATTATTATTTCAATGATTAAAAAGTTTATGTTAAGTATTTTGCTTATTCCATATTTTTACACTACTACTTGCATTTTTAAAAGATACAAGATTGTAAATAGATGTTAACTGTCTGTGGTTGTGCAAAATATAAAGGTAACAATGGTGTGAGAATGTTCGTTGTCTAATTTCTCTAATAATATGGGTATCCTTCCTTGTTTGTCATTGTATCTTACCTAACAAAACTTACGTTGAATGATTGAATTTTATTGCAGAAAAAGGCACCTGTATATTTGAGGGCTAAGTTTGTGCAGTCACTTTGATTCTTATAGGTTGAGGCCAGTCTCATACAAATTCAGTTGTAAAGTTTCCATGTGCTTCCGTGTAATCGGTGCTTCCATTCTGAAACAACAAGAAAATCGTTGTCATATACGAGGGTGGTTCAATAAAGAATCGTCGTAACCTACTTCAACAGGTGCTAACCCGTTGTTGTTTGGGGCATACCTAACTCCTTTTCAACCAGGAAATTCACACATAGGTGGATGAGGCAACATAAACTTTTCTTTTTTTTAAACTCGCGTTTTTGCCTCCTTACAAATTAAATTCAAATTCATATTCGCGATATTGCCCCTTGAACCATAACTCAGTTGCAAAAATCAGTGTCTCGTCCTCAGGAAAATGACTCTCCCGAAGACATTATTTAACGGTAGGGAATAATAAGTCATATGGTGCCAGATTGGGTGAGTAGGCTGGATGGAGCAGTACTTCATAGCCACAAATAGCCGCTGATTCTCTTGCAGCAACTAAACTGTGGACAAGGCAAAGTCTTATTTCAGTCTGATACTGCCTGACAGCATTCCACGCCTATTTTGTCTTGATTTTCTCCCGTATTTTTGTTTAGTAGGTTGGCATAATAGCGTCCTGTAATACCTTTCAACAAGTAATCAGTCATTATTATGCCTGTCTCATCCCAAAACACTGTCAGCAGAACTTTTCGTGTTGATGCTTGCACTCTTGCATCATGGGCGCAGAGCTATGATGCATCCATTTCTTGAACTGACTTTTACTTTCAGGGTCATCCAGTTTTCATCCTGAGCGATGAGACGAGAGAAAAGGTTGTTAAAATTTTTGGCACAGGGTTAACGACTATTGTGATTTCTGTTGCCGATCAACCATCTGGAAACATGTCAATCCTCAGGAAATACATCTTGCACTTAATTTATGTATTCGGATCTTGAAGGATCGTTTCATGAAGCATCGTTTCAATGGAGCCCACACTAATCTTCACCACCTGGGACAATTCCTGCAGATACCCGGCGATCTTCCATTATTAATGACTCCACTCTTGCAATCGTGATGCCATCAATAACTGAATAGGAACGACCTGGAATAGACGTAGATTGCACCAACGTTCTACCACATCTAAAATCTCTATGCCAGTGTTTTACATTGCCGTAGGATGAGGCTTCATCTTCGTACGTAGCAGTCATCTTCTCGTGGAATATCTTAGATTTGTCCTTCAGAAACAGGTACAGGATTACGACTCTGGCCTCAGTTTGTCCATGATGCTGCCTCGTCACACGTTCAGCTCTGTAACAAAAAATTAAAATCAGCCATAAGGTTGTAATTTTGTACAATTAGTACAAATATCATACTACACATCAACGTTTATGTGTCTACTAACAGTACAAATGGGTCAGGGCTCTTCTTTATTGAAACGCCCTCGTATTCTCTCCGGATAATGTTAATATTAATGTTTTATTCTTGGTTTGTATTTCATTTTTGTTTCTTCCTTTGCTTACTCACTGACAACATTGTCATTTTAATTTTGAATAACGGTGAAAGGTCTCAATGATATTGTTTCAATGAGTTCTCAAATCGCCAGAGAAAGCAAATTGATAAACTGCTCCCTTAGGAGGTAAATAGCTTTGTGATTAGCAAGCATATTTAAAAACCAGTCCTTTTCTAACTATCAAAATTATTCTCTGGTGTCGAAGTTCGCTTAAGCATTGAATGCATATGTTAAATTTTGCCTAGTTATCACAGTTTAAAAAAAAAAAAAAAAATCTTCGTCATTGCAATTGCTTCAATATTATTTTCTTGTAGCTTGGTGATTAGAGTAAGAAAGCCCGATTGATCGAGACAGGCAGCGTCAACATACTTTAATCAACAGCGGTAGGTTATTCATACAAAAGTAAAGGTAAAAAAGTAAAGATACCATCCTGTGCTATGCGCACGCGTCATGAACGGCGCTTGGGGTATATGGGGGTAGTGCTCCACATATCCTCTACAAATGTAACGGACGAATCCCACGCTCAATCGCCTTTACCTCTCAAGGTGCCAAGGAATACCAAGGACACTGGTACTCAGTTTGATTGAAGGCTGAGTGCACTTCAGAGAGTATGGGAGCACTAAAGAAAAGACTCCAGCGTCTTGGCCGGAATTTGAATCCAGGCTGCCTGATTAGTAGAAAGTGGAAAAATGAAATCAACAATAATTTATTTGCATTTTTTAGTATACGGATGAACTTCTTACCACGGTTTCCATATGGGAAATTCCAACGTTTCAGAAGCGATTCTGATCTCGCCTTCAGGGAATTGAGTAATTAATTAAGATGAAAGTTGTGTTTCGGTCTTGGCTTGTGCCATGTGAGCTTTGTGGTAGACAAACACCGTGTCCGTGGGTTTCCTCGGGGTTCTCCCGTCGACCTGAGCGAAAGTTGCCTAAATGCCAAATCAAATTCAAATGTGAAGGTACTTGATATAGTTGATATCGTTTGTTGCCAATAAACATCAAAGTGCGTGATGATGGGGTTGATGAAATTTAGAGCGTGAGCAAGAAAAAACTATAGAACCAAGAGCACTACAAAAAGGAGAGAGAGGCGGGGGGGGGGGGGGTGCAAATCTGAATGTAGAAAATTGATCACTATCCAAGAACCAATGATATTGTGAAATTCAAGACCAAAATGAAGAAGAAGAAGAAAATCTATATATATTTTTCTGGGCTTGACTTTGGCAATGTGATGGCTTTTGGACTTCAGTTAATTTTGCAAATTCAGAATAGGCTCTTTTGGGTTTAGGTTTTTGCAATATCATTGGTTCTTTGGTTTATTCTACAATAGTGTCTCTCAACAATTTGTTTTTGGCTCAGTTAAAACCCTGATCAATTATTGCGCCACCCCACACAGTAGAAGCCCCGGATGTAGTCGCCTCCAGAGAGTAGAATCCTTAAAAGTTATCTCTACTAGGTTGTGCTAATAGCTACAAAACACCACCATATCCCGCACTAACCACTCTAGGAGTATGTTTAAATGTCAGATGTCACTTACAAGTTACTACAGAGCAGGGTTTCTCAATCTGAGGTTGAGAAGGGGTGCCCGAGGAGAGGTGAAAATATATATTTAACTAGGATTTTGTAGGTTAAAAGTAACTAATTTCAAAGAAAGTATTTTATTTAGTATGCTGTTGTTATCATTACTAAAGATAATGTAGTTTGTTGAATAGATTTTGGAAAATATAATTAGGATACAAAATACAGGAAATAAACTGTCATATTTTGAAATGGAAAGCAAATTTTGTGTATACAAAATAATATAATTGTGGGGCGCAGGCTAGAAAGCATGGTAAAAGGGAGTCGCGGGATGAAAAAGGTTGAGAAACGCTGGTATAGAGTAAACTATCGACTAATCTGTTTCGATTCGCGGTATCCATGATGAGTTTTCGCGACACACAAGGGTGCTGCGTGAGACCAGTTGAGAATCTGTGTTCTACAATTTATTTATCATCATTTTTATTATTACTGGCATCATTCAAAAGTTCATTAACGAAGCAAACATAAACTTGGGTGGGTGTTTCTTGGCCACATATCAATCACATCATCATAAGTTCCATGTCTTAATTAAATATCCTATTTCCAGACAGCAAAGTTAGATTACTCTTCGAAATGTCGGATATTAGAAATTCATAAGTAATAATAAACAGTCCATCCATAGATTTTAATATTTCAGACAAGAAGCTTAGTTAACACTTGTTTAATAGTATATATAATCCACTAAATTATAATTCGTTCCAACCTTCAAATTAGAATAACAGAAACGGATCATGCCCAGACACTCGGCTTCCCAAATTGAGGTGAAATTGTGTTCATTCGCACGCTTTATGTTGCAGGAAACAAAGAACGTTAGGTAAAATTGTTTTCTCATGACTATATAGGCCCTAATGATTCAGTCCATTTCTGAAGTTCTACCGTTCTGTTCATGCCTTTGTCAAAATATCAAGATTTATGTTATTACAAGTTTTTAGCAGAGTTTAAAGACAATATTTTGGCACCGTTTTTGCAACTAATTTCTTAGAACGTATTCATAGCTCTTGACAAGTAATTTCAAGTAACCTTCACAAAAGATTTCTTTCTTTTGAAAGTGCTATTTCTGCGTATTATTAGACCACCCAAATGTCCGTAGGAATGTCATAGAATATTTATCATTACACAATGTAATTGCACAATCAGAGACAGAATTACAAGCAGTGGAAAACATTTGTTTTTTTGTAGTATCGGAGGAATTTCAACCTTCTTGCAATCTTCTATTTCTTTAGGTGGTAAAAATAGGACCTTTAAGAATTGACGACCTGTTGCACGATAGAAGCTTGATTCTATTCCAAATAGTCGTGGCATACTTTTTTTTTGTTATCTTCAGTTTGTTGTGAACTTCACTCAACAAGTACACAATATATAAATATCTAACCTATTTCATTCTTTAGAGCTGACAGCTTGAAAGTACTTGCTTCCATTGATACCTTTGTATACGTTTATATCATTGGAGTTTATAGCGACCAAACAATGTATATACTTTAGTGATACGGATAAAGATGAACGTTATAAATTATTTGTAATTAATCTAGTGTTTACGACACAAATTTGGTAACATAAATGGAATAAGATAGAGTAGGGCTGGGAGACTGAACGGAGGGTGACTCTCAGCACAATAAAGTTCTTTAGCGGGGGAGCAAATGGTTTTCCGTTCAAATCTTGTTATGCAATATTGCAGTTTCTTTTATTCGTTAATTAGTAGAAAAGAAGAGCAAATAAATGCTTGTTGCCACTTACAAAACCCGTGCGGGGGTGGGAGTGGGGGTGGGTCAAAGGTAATCTTGCTACGTGGGCCAACGTTTTTTGTCGTAACTTTCTTCATGTGTAACATTGAACGGCCCTAGATAGTTCAAATTAAAGTTAATAACATGCATTACAAAATTTGTTTGTATAATGTAAAGAATATGGCAGAGATCAATACTTCGTACAAGGTAACCAAAAAATTCTTACAGTTTTTTGACGTTGTACGGGAAGTCGTGATCGCTGTTACGAAAAATGGCGCCTCGGATGCTGGAAACATTGACCGTGACCAAGACAGGCCCTTTGTGCGCTCACAGCATTCATAGCTCGAGTAGTGGCGAAGTTAAATGGAGGTGTCGAAGCAGCTCGTTCGCGGTTGTCTATTTTAGGACTTTAAGGTGCGTTTGTCCGCAGCCGAATCAAGTCACCAAATACGTCAAGGATGATGCTCTGACTGAACATACCGCCAGACATTGGTTCCAGAAATTCAGGTCGAGAGATTTGTCCTTGTGTGATGAACTCAGCAGTGAGCGCCCACAGGCCTTAGATGAGGAGGTTCTGAAGGCAGGCATAGAGCACGACAGCAGCCGAATGTGTGGTGAGCTTACAGAATCCGTCCAGATTAAACAATCAGATTTCAAATTGAGCAAGTGGGTTTCCCACCACTGTCGGAGGCCAATAAGGACCAACAAGTAAGTGCTTTTCCGGAAATACAACACACCCATATTCGATCGAGTGACCACCAGTGAAGAAAAGTGGGTCCTCTATGAGACTACCAGGCGTGTCAGACATTGGTTTACATCGCATGATCCTGCGCTTCATACCACAAAACCACCTCAATACTCACGCAATATTATGCTCTTATCTTGTGGATAAGTCACGTGGTGCACTACGAGCTCCTACCACCGGGTCAAATCAACACTGCGTACCTATACTCAAAGCAGTTAGAACATGTTCAGCAGAAGGAATAAACATTGGTGAATTATAAGTGTGTACTAATCCTTGCCGACAATGCCAGGCCATATGTGGTGCGGATGGCCAGGGATACTATACAGCGACTTGACTTGGAGATACTGTGCCATTCACGGAACTCCCTGGACCTTGCACTATAAGCTTATCACCTCTTCCATTGCCTGGACCTGCATGAGAAATTCTTCGTCAATGAGGCAGATACTCACGGCCTTCTTTGCATCCAACACCCCCAAATTTTACCGCCAGGGTATTGCGCAGCTGCAAGAACGTTGGCAAAACGTACTGAATGCCGATGGAGATTACTTTGTGGACTAACTGTAAGTTACATATTCTGTATATCTTTCTGACTATCAATAACGGCAAGAACGTTTAGGTTACCTTGTAGAACCATAGGTACCATGAAAGTTCCATGACATTTTTACAGCGTCAAGAATTGAATGTAAGAAAACTAACAGATATGCTAAGCTAGCAAGGAAACGTATTTATTGATACATCTGAATTGCATGTCTAAATTGTCTTGGATGAAAAAGTCAAAAAAGATGTTTCCGAAAGAGTTATTGCTGGACTATTAGCATACAAGAAGTTTGTTGAATCCCGTCTGAACTGCAACAAGGTAAATATATGGGTACCTATAAACAAATTAGAGATGAAAATTTGGATGGGCAATGATAAAACGGTAACTGTTTCATTGCAGTTAAAGGTAGTCGAGCTCAGAGAAGGTAGTCTTTTGTGAGAGTACTAATGATTGCTAAATCAAGACGAACAGTTAGTTTGGGAGTGCTATAAGAATTGGGGGTTGGAAGAAGTATGATACCTCTTGTTCTCTTTACACCGGAAGAATAACTATTGCTGCCAACGAAGAAAAGCTAGCTTCTTACCACCCTTGAAGCTGCGGTAAGTCCTAATGAGAACACAAAGGGAAAAATATGCAAACAACTCATAAAATCGCGTTAGATACAGGAAATGTTCCTGAATTCAGACACGAAAAGAAGGTTGCTATTGTTGATACAATAGCATTAGTACAAAGTCTAGACAAACCGTCATCAGTCACCACATGTTGAGAATATTATGTTCTTCTCATGCTTAAACACATATTGTATTTGGCAGGTACGAACTTCCGATATCACTTAAGAATGCAACAAGAGCGAAAAGGACAAAATCATATCGGCTAGAATCATATCGAATCACGACAGAGCTTTGAATCTCCTTAATGAATCGTTGCAAGAAAATTCCCTCAGACACTAAATATACCTTTCTTTAAGAGAGTGTAGGTGAAACGGGAATTCCCGTTTCGCCTACAGATAACATAAGATGAGGATAATGACAAAAATGTGCCTTTTGGTCAGTAGGCGAAACGGGAATAGGCGAAACGGGACGTACCTCGTCTTTCAGGTTCCATTCTTTTACAAGTAGCCTTGCTCTTCTCATAGGTGTGAATGTAACATTTTCTCACATTCATTAGTATTTGATTACAATCTGAAGTAATAATTTGATAATAAAAATATGTATAATACTGCACTATATATTCTATTATATACACAGTTATAATGTACACAGTTACAAACATGGTATCATATAAAAATGTTCTGTTACGCATTATATTATTACTACACCAAGTGCTATGATAAAACACGTCAACAGACTTAACATTTATATCGTTTATATGTCAATTTGAGGTTTTTGTCAGTGCGTGTATCAGTTACCGATTTTGTTCAAATCTTCTTGTGTGATATTGACCTGCTACACGTAAAATTGAAGATAATGAACAGGTCTACGAAATTTATACAAAAACAAGCACATTAAACATCTAAAGAACTTTGTATCATAAGAAATAATTCCCCAAAAGTAGTTAATTCTACCCATATACATACTAAGTTTCAAGTTTCTGGACTACGTTAATATTTACAGAGCCTCTATGACCTGTCCTAGTAGACAAATTCCAAGTTTAGTGAAGATACGGACAACGGCATGGGAGTAATATTAAATAATTAATTTTTGCATTTGGTTAGCAACACTAACAACTGCGCAGCCCAGTATTTTCCTGACATTTCCCAATTCCAAATGCAAATGTGTGCGAAATTTGGAATAAATCAATGGACACGTGTAGTTTGTATAAGTAAATATATTTTTATAAGATGAATTTTAATATATGTTGGCAACACTGACAACTCGAGTGCTTGGGAGACAGCGATATTCACAGTATTTTTTTTGTATTTGTCGTTTAATGTTTATATCGTTTGGTTTGCATGTCCAACAGAATGGAAGCAATTTGAAAATTTGACTTTTTGGCAACACTGACAACTGGGGTCCAATACCCGACTCGGAATATGAAAATATTATATTGTCATCGGAAGTACGTATTTGTGCAAAGTTTCAAGTCGATCGGATGTGTGGAAGCGGGTCAAAATTAGCTTATAAGATTTAACGTTAAATACAAGCTTATAAAAAACTTTTAATATAGTAGCATAATTTCTCCCCGACCCTGCATGTGTTGCGGAAGTGGCAACAAGTGATTTTGTGCTCTTTAGGATACCAGTTAATAAGTAAAACAAACCACAATATTGTATCACAAAATTCTCGCGAAATCCAATATTTAAGCATTTGCTCCCCAACTAAAATCCATGTTTGACGTCACTAATACAGCAAAGGCATCGACGACATACGCTGACAGCAGAAACACTACCACCAATGTACTACAATTTTCTTGTATCGTGTAACCGAATGTCGATTTTTTTATTGTCTGGGCGGACTAGTTAGGTTTTGCTCAGGTCATACCTATGGACATGTGAGCTTTTGTTTGACACGCTCATTTTTGTAGTTAGTATTACATGGGACCAGTGGCGTTACGCCTCACTTATTGGTACTGTCGAATAGCATTCCCCTGTAGAAGAAGGAACCGGTTCTAATTCATTTTTTAAAAAATGTGGACTTGTCGGCTTTTGCATGTTACCTCCTCAATTTCAGATGAACTGACCCAGATGAACAGGGTGTTGCAAAATAAAACGGCGAAATCACCTTACGAGATTCCTGACACGAAAATAAGAAAAAAATAAGACTATCGAGGGTGCACAAATGCTTCGTTTCGGCGCTATAGACTGCCGAAAGCGTGGGAAAACGAAATTTAGAGCTTGATATTTCTAATACCATTACGAGCCCGATATTCTCGTAACTGTAGAATAAAGGCAGCACGATACCGTCAAAAACTTTAAATCTGCTCTATTGAAAAGTGCATATTTTAAATCGGTGCAATGGGTGCGAAAGGGATTCCCCAAGGAAAATAGGGGGGTCCCAGAAAATCTCTAAAGTAATGGTGAGTCGAAATAAGCATGAATGGGACTATCTTCCAGCAAGTAACAATAATTCGACTGGGACAAGTAGACATTTCCTTTTGCGAAATGACTTTTTTTAAAAACGAAAAACAGGTTCACTATTCATCAGAACTTGAGTATGATATTGTAGATGGTGTCCGAGAACCTCCGTATCCTTAGGTTTGAGTATCACAGTGCACAATGGAAGTGTAATTTTAGTTGTAGTCAGTAGCGTAACTAAGGGTGTGTGGGCCCCCCCGCAACAAACCAGAATGGCCTCACAAAGTTATTGAACTTCAAAACTAAGCTTCGTAAGTAGGCCTCTTTTAACCGAAGGTCCCCGCAGTGCGGGCCCTGCGTACCCGTTAGTTACGCCAATGGTTGTGGTATTGGTAACACTTCGTTCATGGCCACAGACAGCATTGTCTGGCATGCCTGCTTTCAGGCACTGTCTGGTATCCTTGCATTCAAGGTCACGTGGAGTATATTTTCAATTGTGAAGCATTAATTGATGTGAGTGGTTGCAGTTACACAGTTGAGGAACGTTAGTGGCATGCGTGTGGGTGCACGAACGACCACACACAGGGCAAACAATGACACAGATAATGGCTGCGTTTAGGGATCGCTTTGGCAAGGTAAGGACTCACCTTGTAAAGCAACCCTCCTTGATTGGGAAAAATGTGC
>JAGDQP010024692.1:506-10584 GCA_022664845.1 Lepisma saccharinum
GTCACTTTAAAAATTCTTGAATTGGCGCGCCCCGTGTTTCTCTTTTTAGTCATTTATAAACAACATTATTTTTTTTTACTTTTCAGTACGAATTGTTTAAGAAAAGTATGTCTTTAAAACGTTATTATTATTATTATTATTATTCGATACCTTTTTACAAGCTAATGTTTTGTGAACCAATCCTAAAGTGTGCTGCAACCAGTCAAACGACAGCTCGTTGCAGGCTAGTATTTATTTTAGGATAAAAAAATCCATATTTTAAAAAAAATATATTATAATATCCTTTTAAAATATATAAATATATTAAACTAACAATGGAATATTGGATTGTCACCCGACTTACGGCGTTGTGCAAAATTTCATCATTGTATGACTTCGGGAGATGAGCTAAATTAACATTGCAAGATTTGAGGACACCACGAACCATTGTGAACTAAAGGAAAGAACGTAAAAATTTAAAGTTGAAGATGTGTTCAAGTATTACGGGGGTTCCAATCCCACCCTCTCCCTGGCAAAATCCCTGATGAAAATTAAATTTGAAACAAAAGAAACTTAGTTATGGCGAAGTTCTATAATTTAGCTTTCTGGGGACCTGAGACGAACTATACAAGAGGAATGATCTCTAGAATCAGACAGTGACTTGTGAACTCGAGATTCAAACCTAAACGTACCTGGTTTGGTTTCCACGTCACTACTAGATCAGTTCTTCTCATACAATACGGAATATTTCCGGATTATTTCGTTTCTATCCCCTATGGTCGTAGATTGTCCCACATTTATGATAACATGTTCCAAGGATAAGCCTCTTAGAATAATGAAAAGATATTCAAACAAAAAATTATGTATGTGATTTTCACACAAATCCGATTAAGAAATAGTGTATTTCATACAACATGATAAAGATATACAAATCACAAAAATTTAAGGTGCTATGGACCAGAGGGAGCAAAGCTCCGGAACTTCGAATTGAATTTATTGTATAGCCATTAATCATCTCATGAGCAGGCAAGGATAGGGTGGGGCAGGAAGTGCTAGGAGGTAGTCGGCCAGGCCTAGATTCTAGGTCACACCCCGGCATTTCCCTGCTATGACTGAGGAAAAAACCTGCAAAAACGTCAGTCAGGATAGTCAGCCGCTGAGATCGAACTCAGGACCCTTCGAATGTTATGCCCACGCTCAACCAACTGAACCACGACCACTCGGTTCCGGAACTTTGTACAAATATGATACTTAAGTTGAAATTGAAACATCTTTAAAATAGTTAAAATAATCAAAAGGAAACTTCTACACCTTGGCATTGACAAGCAATTGTAACTAAAACCACGGGCAATGTTCCAACTGTGAAGCAGTGTTTATAATTCAGGATAAAATTTAATTTTCTTTAAATACAGGGTGTTCCAGAAATAATGGTGCAAACTTCAGGAGGTGATTATCCACATTAAAACAAAAAATATAGTTATTTTGAAGAAATTCATAGCTTCGGGTGACAGGTGCTCCAAGTCACGATTGCATCGTCACAAATGACGTCATACACTTATACCTCGGTACATAATGACGTAAGTGGTGTTGACTTGGCTAATCATAGTCCAAGTAGTACCCGATATATCTATTTCAGCAATGTTTTTGATTGAGGAAATGCTGCAAACACAGGTTTCGTAACCCATGAATTTGAACTTAATTTTTAAGGAATTTCAGCAAGTTTGACTAAGGACGGATGAATGGTGATGAGATGAATTGGTGGAATGAACAAAGTGGAAGAGAACGGGAGAATCCCAAGAAATTCCACGCACATGGTGTTTTTCCACCACAAAGTCCACATGGCATGAGCAGGGATCGAACCGACGGTCCCTAACACCAGAGGTGAGCGCTTTACCACCGCGGCCCGCGGAATACTATGCTTGGAGTGTGATTTGCAAAGCCGACATCGCTTACGCCATTACTTGTCGAGATATGACGTAATTTGTGATGCTGCTGCCGTGACTTTGAGTACCTGTACTTCCGAAACTAAGTAGATTTTGGAATTTCTTGAAACGTACTCTTTTCTTGTTTTGATGTAAATATAGTCACCTCCCAAATATTGCACCATTATTTCAAGGACACCCTGTAAATGAAACAACAAATATTTAAAAAGTAACAAAGAACAAGATACTAAAGTCTGATAGCACAGTGTTGCAATCATTGGGAGATCATACATATGCTGGAAATTCAAAATTCATGAAATACATATGTCGAATATAATCTTAAGAAATTTCAAGGAACTTTTAAATATTTTAAGCAAACTAAAGTAACATTAAGAAGCATTAATAGATCCAGAGAAATATCAAACAAACTTAAGGTATGTTAACTATTCTCTAGGAATGTTAAGAAATTTTACATCCCCTTAAGTTATGTTAAAGAATATTTTAAGGAAGCCACACTAGAAGTTTGAATTTTTATTTATGGTCTTTAGGCATCTGAGGCTCAGGCTGGGATAAGGGACGGGAAACCATTCGAAAAGGTGTAGTCCAGGGCATATGTAAGAGGTGTCATTCCGGCATTTGTCTGGTAGGACTGAAGAAAACCCCTGGAAAAACTCAGTCGGGATAGTCGGCCGCTGGAATCGAACCCACGACCTCCCGAATGCTACTCCAACGATCTGCCACTGAGCTACAGGAACCTCACTAGAAGTATTGAGAAATCGTAAGAACTTTTTGAAGAACTCCACAGACTGTATGATTCACCAGACATTATAAGAATAATGAAATCATGTAGAGTAAGATGGGCAGGCCATGCAGCTCGGATGGGAGAAAAACGAAGCTTACACCCTTTTCACATGAAGTTACCATGGTGTCGCCACCACGTCGTCTCATTGTTTCAAATGAACCCTTTTACAAGTGGTGGCAGTCGCACCTTTAGTGGCGCGGCCAGAATTCTAGTGGTGGGATGCCGCGACTTTCCAAGCCACCGAGTTGGCAGCCCCACCACGTCGTTCCATTGCCTCAAATGAAGGCTTTCACACAAGAGCAATTTTCCGAGCCAACAGATGCATATTTATTTGACAATTTTGTATTTTAAACATGAATATCGAAGTAGAAAACGCACACTTCGACACAGAAAACTTCATAACAGACGTTCAGTCAAGGACTGCAATATGGGAAATTACTGCTGAAGACTATTCGAACAGAGAATTGAAGCACAGATGCTGGGAGAAGCTTGTAAACATTTTTATAAATAAAGAAGGTGCCTCGCCTACAGAGAAAAATGAATTTGGTAAGTTTTACATTGTAGATATAGTAAACATTAAACTGATATCATTTATTTATGGTCTTTAAGCATCTCAGGCTCGGATCGGGATAGGGTAGGGCAGAGGATGTCGTGAGGTAGCTATCCAGGGCCTAGCCTGCAGATACCATCCTGGTATTTGCCTGGTGTTACTGAGGAAATATTCTGGAAAAACCTCTGTTGAAGTTGAACTTATTCGGGTTGAGTCCTCAGGTATCCAAAGCTCAGACCGGAATAAGGGAAGGGAAAGAGCGGGAGGTATCAGCCACAGCCTAAGTTAAAGTTACCATCGCAGGATTTGCCTGGCGTGAGAAAAGAAAAACCTGGAAAACTGCAGTCAAGATGGTCGTTCGCTGAAAATTAACGCAATACCTCCCGAGTGCTAACTGAGCTACGGCCGCGGCCGCATGGTGGAAAAGCTTGTGTCAGGATGGGTGGCCGCTGGGATGAAGTACACATCTCGCTACAAGGTGTAGGAATGTGAAAATGATCCTTAGCTTCGATTTCTCATTTATAAAAACGTTTATTTATTTATTTATTTATTTATTTATTTATTTTTGTATTTAACTCTCTACCATCAATTTTTGCAGGAGGTTATATAAATTTCTAACCTAATTTATTCATTTTGAAAACAAGAAAACATTAATCAGTTTTTTGTCTCTGTCTGACTGTGGATTTGTCTGTCTGATAATCTGTCCATTTCTTATTTTTGTATCGAGTATGCTTACTCTCGATAATCCACACCAGTCAGTTCGTCTTTTAAATATTGTAACGACCCATCCAAATAGCAACGCTCATCCGCGTGAAATTAAAAATATTATTCGAATTCTGTCGCAAATTATTGTACAGTGTGTAAAATGTTCCTTTCGTTCATCGGCCTTGTAATAATGGATGCACTCAAAATTTCCTTTTCCTCCACTTTCGGCGTTTACGTCAACGTGAGAACAGACAATCTTCTTCTTCCAGTTCCATTTTCGAACTGGTGGTACGGTTGGTGGCGCGATCATGGTGGCTTCGTGTAAAAAGGGGGTTATATTTCATTGTGGTTGGTAAGCCGGAGGGAAAGAGACCGTTGGGAAGGCCGAGACGTCGTTGGGATTACAAGATTAGAAGAGATCTTTGAGAGGCAGATGTTCAAGATAAAATCTAGCTTACTGTTGCGAAGTTTGGAATCCAATGGCGAACATTTGTTACTGCGGCGATGAACTTGCGAGTTCCATAAGCCATACAGCTAGTTAATTAAGAACTGTGTGCAATGTTGAGGATTAAGGGATCTTAAAACTCTTAAATATCTAAGGCATATTTATGAACATTACTAAATCATTTCATTAATCGTATTAAATCATTATTAGAAATATAAAGTAATGTAAATAGTAAGGAAAGTTGAGGAAACTTAAGGTCTACCTACACATAACTCAGACAGAGTTCAGTGGCGCCGTACAAAACAATCGTGTGAAAAAAGCATTTGACATTAGAAATAGAAAAAGCTTCCACAATCATGAAACTAGTGAAAGATGTTTGACATTCCGGGAAATTCATGTAACAAGGCATCCAGTGAACAGCCAGGAAGCATGAGGAGTTTTAACGACCAAAAGAATCGAATTCTATTCATATTTTTAAGGTTCTTAATGTTAACAGCTCGTATGTCAGCAAACGAAATGAATAGAACACATATTACAAGGTTTCAAACTCCAGTTAAAAGAAATCTTGTTAGATACCGACTGCACTTTCTTTTAATAAATAAAAATTTATTACTCAATCTAATCTTTAAACATACGCTATGTGATCAAAAGTATCTGGAGGCCCACCTTGAAATTAAGTACAAGTTTGGGCCGCCCTCCATCGGAAACACTGGCAGACGTCACGGTGTTTGTCCACCCTTACTTAGCCTTGATAACAGCAGGCATTCTTTCAATCAGGTGACGGAAGGTTTTCTAGGTAATTGGAGCCCATTCCTCACGGAGCGCCGCAATGAGGACAGGTCGGTGTGGTCTAGCACTTTGTAGTGCGTTCCAAAACTTCCCAGAGATGTTCTATCGGATTCAAATCAGGACTCTGCGCAGGCCAATCTATTAGTCGAACATTGTTTTTATCAAACCACTTTTCCACAATCCCTGCAGTATAGACGGGTGTTCGGTTGTGTTAAAAGACACAATGGTCATTCCCGAACTGATCTTCGATGGTAGGCAGCAGGAAATTTCTTAAAATGTCAACATATGACCACAATGTTACTCCACCATCATCGAATTTCAGTCTCCCTATACAGGCTGGTAGTTGTCGTTCACGAGGATCGCCATGTTATGATTCATCACTCCACTGAACTGTTTTCCACTGTTCTAGACTAAGTTTTGACGCTCCTTACACCACGTGAAGTGGCACCAACATTTGACATTTCCCTGTGTGATATTTGGCTTATGGGCAGCTGTTCGGCCATGGAAACCAAGCTTAAGAACCTCTTGCCGAACTGCTATAATGGCTGGAGTAGATTCTGATGCAGTTTGAAATTCCTGTGTGATGATGGCGATGGATGATTGACGATTACGTTGTATGACCCTCTTTAATACTCGATGGTCTCTGGAGGTGAACATGGGAGATCGTTCTGCACGCTGCTTAGTTATGCACTTTCCAGTTCACTATATCATAGGAAAGAGTAGACCTAGTTATGTTCAGGAGTGTGGAAATCTCGAGCACAAACTTCTTACACAAGTAACATCCAAACACCTGACCATGTTGGAAGTCCGTGAGTTCCTCAGACCGTCCCATTCTGCTGTTTCGCTCTGTCTGCTGACTAATGAGATCGTTGACCGTGTGTTCCATGAGATAGGTGACAGTATTGTATTTCCCTCTACGATAAACACAGGTTTTTTTTTTTGGGGGGGGGGTCCAGATACTTTCAAAATAAACTCGAGAAAAACGCGTTTTAGAAATACTATATTCTGCACTCAACCCTAATTTCGTAATATGGTACTTTAAGTAACTGATATATGACAACAAACGTCCTCTCACGGAGTTGACCAATACAAACGAGCTCGCCATGTAACCGGAAGGTTCGAAGATCGAATCCTAGGATCGGTCGTCTTGACTGAATCGCCCTCGGTCTTTGCAGGGAAATGTTGTGATGGTACCTTCAACTAGGGTAATAACCGCTATATAGTCGTCCTGAGTATCGAGTAGTAGCGAAGACCATAAAAATAAAAGCACTCTTCTGGATACAAGAGAAGCTGAGATATGTGGAAAAGTACACTAGGAACTAAAAAAAGCTATAAAATAATGGAAAAACATGGTTGTCTTCAATATGTAATGACATTTGAAATTTCTCATTTGTTGACAGTATCAACCACTTATCTTCGCTGAACTGGACAAGGTTATCACGCTTGAGCTTCATTGTTTCAGCAAATACAATACAAGCACTCTTCTTAATACAGGCTTTTACCAGTCCAATATACTTTCTAATTGCTTGCTTGTTATTGTTCACGCTAATGAAGAAATATTAGTCTTCGTCAACTTAGAATGAAGATTAAAAACTAGTGTTGTAGCGGATTTGTCAACAACGCATCGATTACGAGAAGAAGTTGCCTGAAAAATTAATCTTCGTGAATGAATCAACAGACGACAAGCAACTCTGCTGCTCTCGCAAATCGTTATTAACGCCATCGTTCGTTATGCCTAAAGCAGCACCAGAAACGTTTTACTCTGTTTCTGTCATAAACAAAAGATAATCAATCACCTTAGAGAATGACTTACAATATTTCTATGATAGCTGTGGTGGAATATTATCCACTTCGTAAGTAACGAGGTTTTTTTTTTTTTTAAAAAAAAAAAGCAAAATTAATGGTTGAAGTTTTGACCATTTGAAATCATTATCAAAGTATATAACTTCGAGAACTTAAAAGGAGACCGTCAATAAGAAATTATCGTAACCTACCCTGAAATTTTGCTAGGAAAACCTACTTCATGTAGAGAGATTTTTGAAAACATCCATATTTACATAATTTTGCCTATTTTACAAAAACAAATTAATTTCGAGGTCCCAGACGTTGTAAATGGATCCCTAGGTAAGAGTGCTGCAGTGTGAAAGGTGACGCTACAACTCGGCAATGTATCATTCCAGGAAGATAGTAAAGCAGAAGTGATATGTGTTAATTGAATCATAAAAAAATACACTTTTTGTACACTTCGACCAATATTACAGCTCTTCTCTCGGTATCTTGCAGTTGATATGGGCAGCTATTTTTTTCCTGTATTACCTCTCTACAGGATGTAGATTCTCCTAGCAAACTTTCAGGGCAGTTTCGATATGATCTCATTGGCAGTCTCCTCTTTAGAACAAATTTTCACAGAAGATAACCAAACTAACAGGGTGCACCTGCGATCACAATTTTCGTTACTATAGAGTGAATTGAGAAAAGATGCCTATCAGGGAAGATGCCTACTGTAGTGTAATTCCATAACTACCAACCTAGGCGGAAAGCTTGTATGGTGTGAAGGAACTAGGTCCGTAGTGAACATTGCGTAATCTCTTACAAGGAAACGTCCTTTGAGAAAAAAAAATCTATTGCTTTTAACCTAAAAAAATAATAATAATAAAATTTTAAAGACATACTTTTCGTAAACAATTCTACTAAAAAGTAAAAAACTAGTTCTGTTAATGCACGACTAAAAAGATTAGCATGGTATGTGCTCTAATATACAGTCACTTTATAAATTCTTCAATTGGCTCGCCCCAATTTTTTTTTTTTTTTTTTTTTACTTTTTAGTACGAATTGTTTAAGAAAAGTACCGGTATGTCTTTATTTTTTTTCTAGTTATTTCCGTTGTCGGATACTTTATCTCAAGTTAATGTTTTGTGATCCAAATCCTAAAGAATTCTGCAACCAGTCAAACGCAACATCGTTGCAGCCTAGTATTTATTTTAAGATTAAGAAGTTCATATTAAAAAAAAATATATTAAAATAAACTTTTAAAAAATATTGAAATATATGAAAGTAACAATGGAGTATTGTGTTGTCATTCGACTTACGTCGCTGTGTAAATTTTAATCACTATGTGACGTCGGGAAAAAAAATTAACGTTGAAAAGATTTGAGGACAGCACGAACCATCGTAAACTAAAGAAAAGCATGTAATGATTTCCTCTAGAGTCAGTAAACAGTTTAGGATTACGCAAAAATTCCATGAAAGATGGAAATGCACTTGAATTGGATAGTTTTGACTGTCAAGTATTTGCTAAGACTACATCACAAAGAAGTCATTTGTATGGCGGGAAACAGGTGAAGTGGCGTCTTACTTTGACCACTACTTAAATGCATTGCATTAAATAAGACTGTTTTCGTTGTTTTCTGGTTACACGCCCACTATTCCTCTTGAGTAGAACGTAATCATACAAGGACATTTGTAATTGGTAGTCTGTGTGCGTATTCAATCGAACCTAAATATCATCTATGGTCTTTAGGCAAGTATGGCTCAGGCTCGAATAGGGGTGGGAAAGAAGTCAGCCAGAGTCTAATTTCGAAGTCACCATTCCAGTATTAACTTTGTGTGACTAAGGATAACCCTGGATAAACCTAAGTCAGGATGACCGCCTCGGGAATCTAACCCAGGACCTATCAACTGCGAATCTAACGCTGTACCACATGAGCTACGGTTGCTCAGAACATGTTCAATAGAATATATGCATTACGTTAATGGACCATTCTCTTATTTCACACAGAGCCATAGTGCTGCTACCGCCCATACAATTTATTTTATCTTATCTTTTTTCACACAAAACATAAAATCATTATTCCATTTAATTTGTGTATGTTTCATCATTATATAAGGAAGAGAAATCTGCGCTTCCAACCAGATTTCGTCAAGGTAGACATTGTAATAAATATTTTCTGAAGTGGTGGAAATTCTTGTTCATATATTCTTATTAAAGGTAATGTAGACATAACGATTCACAATTTAATTTCATTTAATTACATTATTATATCTTAATTATAATGTATTAGGCATCTTCCCCAAAACACGTAAACGTCTTACACTGATATGTCGGGGAAAGATACACATTTGAATCAATGGAATCAATTGGACGATAAACAGTACAAGTCCAGGACTGCAACTACGGGGAAGAAAAGAGGGCTCCAAATGAACATAAGGAGGTAGCGTTGTACGGTTTTGCTTCTTCGAACGGACGCCAACATTAGAGTTTGTCAGACCTTGCAAAAGCATAAGTTGCAGCCTTGCAAAATTATCCATTATTCAGTAGCCAAGCTATGTAGGAATTCTGTCAAGATTTTCAGTTTAGGATAAAGCCGAACTTGTGTGTGTGAATCGGGTGTAAATCGAGTTTAGCAGTGTTTCTAACGATTTTTAACCTCAACAATTTTAATGTTGGGGGTGCTCGAGAATTTGGCGGTGACACACCATCAGAGATCTCAGCTGTGGCAGATTCACTGTGGTAAAAGGTAAGAACAGAACAATACTAGTATCCTACACTCTCATTGTAAGTCAGTTGAATGCAGACTGTATTGTCATAGGTAAATTGAGTGAAAATCTAGTACATGTTTTGCACTTGTACTATTCTTTCTCTCAGCAGCCATGCCAGGATATGTAAAACCAAATAATTTCATTGATAGATTTCTCATGATACCATTCAACATGGTAAAAAAAAAACTAAAACCCCGAAAACTGTTATTATTAAATGAAAAAAAATAATTAAAAACTTTTTAAATACATACTTTTCTTAAACAACTCGTATCAAAATGTAAAAATAATAATAATAATAATTTTGTTTATGCATGACTAAAAATAATTTATAAAGTGACTATATATGA
>JAGDQP010024692.1:10684-23702 GCA_022664845.1 Lepisma saccharinum
TTATGCATGACTAAAAATAATTTATAAAGTGACTATATATGAGACTGTTTATGCGCCCCATGCATAAACAAAATTAGTTTTTACTTTTTGGTACGAGTAGCTTGTCTTTAAAAGTTTTATTATTATTATTATTATTATTATTATTATTATTATTATTATTATTATTATTATTATTATTATTATTATTATTATTATTATTTAGCTGTTCGGTACTTTTCCCCAAGCTAGCGTTTTGTGACCAAAATACTAAAGTATTCTGCAACCAGTCAAACTTCAGATCGATGCAGGCAAGTATTTATTTTAGGATAAAGAAGTCCATATTAAAATATATATACCGGTATATTAAAATATAATTATAAAATATATCGAAATGAACTTATGTTTAAAATGTTTCTTGTATACTCGACAAAAATTTGGGCAAATCGAAAAAACTAATAATTATTTTAAAATGTTATTAAATATTGTAAAATTTGGTGTAGGAATTCTTTAGGACTTTATGGCATTTTATAAAAAAATATTTTTCAAGTCACAAAATAATGAATAATAAAAGTAATTAATTTGGACAAGGGACATTTTGAGACTAAAGAATGGACAAAGGATGTTTTGAAAGCAAATCTATCGACACTTCAACAATGTAATCACCGTAAAAAATAATGTAATCGCACAAATCTTTGGCAAGTGCCTCGGTCAAGCAAGGAGTGCCAACCAACTAATTTGTGGTCTTAAATATCGGTAAAATGCTCAAGAAAGCAATATTTTATTCACTTTTGTGTCGGGTAATTGCTGTTGGACAATAGACAGCTTGAAAAAAATGGAAGAAACGTGTTTAATGTTCTAGAAAGCAACATTTGATTCACTTTTGAGTCAAGTAATTGCTGAAGAAAAATTTTCGAGAAGAGACAGTATGAAATAAAACTGGAAGAAACGTGTTCAAATGGGAATGCACCAAGGACGTTTTGCTTCGATAGTTTATTGCTGTAAGTTGTCCACCATTTTGAAGTGGACAAGAGACGTTTTGAATGCAAATGCATATTTCATATTCCTTTATCTCTGCCTTCTAGGACGTCTTGACAAGAAATAAAAGTGCAAACAAATAGGCAATTATTCGATGATTCCGAGTAAATCGATATCTTTATTTTTTTTAAAATGGACAAGGAACGTGTTGATACTAAGCTCCACATTGAAAGTAACAATAGATTATTGTACTGTTACTCAACTTACGTCGCTCTGCAAAATTTCATTTTCATCGTTGTATGACGTCGGGAAATTAGTTAAATTAACGTTGCAATATTTGAAGGCACCTGTGAACTGAAGAAAAGAATGTAAAAAACCATCAAAACGTGATCAACTTAAAGAAGTTCACACCAAGCGAGAAGTGCCGTTCTATTACGCTTAGGAAATTCCCTTCTCAAAGAACCGTTTAACAAAAGGACAATCATGAAATACACATATTCGATGGTTTGGTTGTAAACGCTTCGGATAGGTACTAGGGAAACAAACAGGTTTGAATCCAGGTTTCTACCATTCTAACTCCAGTTCTCCAGGTTTCCCTGTGCGAATATATGGGTTCGGTGCTGAAAATGTAGATATTTTACTGGGAGAGGAGGTAGAAAAAATTTACCCATGGAAGCTTCAGATTGCAAAAGAAATGGTGAGGGGAATTGCAGATTGCAAAAATAATAAAATAATAGTAAGTGGAACGCAGAAGTCTCACCTCATGGAAACCGTGTATTAAAAGAATGATTAGTTTCAATTTCTGGCGGATTATTTTCGTCCTTTACAAACAATAGAACTACTAACTTTATTTTTATAGTGTTTGTACTGTTAGGAATAGGAGCTACTAATCAAAATTGAAACGTTCTGATTTTCAATTTGTTCTGTATTCGTTCCAAAAAGCACGAAGGAAAGATTTCTTGCCACTTTCTTGCACAAGTGTATGTTCCTAGGATGAGGTGAGAGAGTATTTCACATATTTTCCGCGGAAACGATTCAGAGCTGGACGGTTTATTACCTCTTCGTACCAATGAGTCAATGGAATAGAAGTTTATCATCACTGCACAGTGATCAAGAATACAAAAAAAAACCGGCAAAAATCGAAAATTCATCTTTACAGTAGTTGAAAAGTTCGTCTATAAACTTATGGACAACAAATTGGAGTTGGTTTGGTGCATAAGTTCTTACCGTACTTCATTGGGTTGGCAACACTGCATTGTAAAGTCTTCATTTTTCGTTCTTCAATTGTTTTTCTTCAGTTTGGAGTTTGATTGTTGCGAACAGGAGCTTGTATGTTGTTAACAGTTCGTTTTGGCCATTTTCAAGGCAAATCAGTATAGAGTGTCAAGTAGAGAAAAATGAACACTTCCGACACATTTTACTCTTCGAGTTTAATCGAGGCTCTAGTGCTGCAGAAGCCACGAGAAGAATTTGTGGTGTGTACGGGAGTGAAGCACTTACTGAGAAGGAAAATGGTTTTCTCGTTTCCGAAAAGGAAAATTCGACTTGTGTGATGAACCACGTTATGGAAGACCTTCTCTTTTTTATGAAAACCGCCTAAATCAGTTAGTTCACGATAATCATCGCCAAACAACGCGGGAATTGGCACAAATTATGGAATGGGATCACATTGTACGCCATTCGCATTCATTGGACAAGGGGCAAAAATTGGGTACATGGGTACCACATGTGTTAAGCGACACCAAAATAATCAGCAAATAACTATATGTTCGCCTTTGCTGGCCCGTTACCGTTTGGCTTGTCGTAGGCACAAACCATTCCTTGGGAACTTAAAGAAGCGGAAAGAATGGCTTAGCGCATCGAAAAAAAGCAACATCCCGTGCGAAGGATGGTGCACACCCTCAAAAAATCATGTTGTGCGTTTGGTGGAACCAAACTGTAGTGTTGCCGACGAGACGAGATTAGGTCCAGAGAGTGTCTCGTCTCGAAAAGTTGTATATTTACATTACGAGAGCTCTGTCTCATCTCATTTTCTGTAGCCATTTCTCTGTATCGTCTCGTCTCGTGGCAACACTACAAAACTGGCATTATTCACCATGAATTGCTACCAAAGAATGAAACGAACAATGCTGTTGTGTATACTGAACAGCTAAGATGACTAGCTGTTGCTATTGAAAACAAAACACCTTGTGAACCTGTGTTGTTACTCCACGATAATGCACGCCCGCATACGGCCAGAATTACCATCGATGTGATTGCTGAACTTGGTTTGGAACCACTTCCTCACCCTCCATATTCACAAGACATATCCTCTTCTAATTATCATCTTTTCCGGTCTCTCTCTAACAACATTCAGGGACAAGAGTTTCATGATGAAGCTTCTCTTAGCAACTTACTAACAGATTTCTTCAACTCGAAACCATAACAGTTCTACAATAGAGGCTTTGAACTCCTACCTGAACGCTAGCAGTAGGATATTGACAAAGATGGTGATAACATCACTGAATGAATGCGTGAGTGATTATTGTTTTATGACGTAGTGTATCAATGTCTTGTTATTGCGTATTGTATTGTATTGTAGTGTATTTTACACTAATAAAATCATGACACTGTATAAACGGCACAAACTTATGCACCAACCTAAGTCTGAGAAAGAAATTACTCTTCATATTCATCATTTACTCTACTTTCAGCGCCGCAAAGTAAGATATCATAAAAATGTAATTTCCATGTTGCATTTTCCACATTTTCTTTTTTAAATTTCTAAGAATTATTATTTTCGCAAGTCATTTTGGTTCGGTTAAGGAGACTCGTAACATATCCCTAATGCAAAGAAAAATAGCACACAAGTGTTTTATAATACAATAAGCAATTTGTATATAAGGCATGTAAATTTAAAAGTTATCTTGAGTTACAAAGTTGAGTTGAGCCCCACAATTTCTCACAATGATTTTAAAACCAAAGTACACTTTGAAATAGTGGTAAACGGGCACAGGAGAAAATCTTTGCTAAAGTCTACTAATTTAGACCTAGGGAGCAGATTAATGAATATATGTGGTGCTGTTATGCATGATCTTGAACTTACATCCTGTTTTATCATTTCATGCGCTCATTCAACTTCTTAAAATAGCGCGTATCAATTCGTAATAAGGTAGTTCGTAATAATAAAGGTATAATTGCTTTTTACAAATTATTTTATGGTGGAAAATGATTTTCCAGATTCTGCATATTAGTTTACATTTAAGTTCTTCGCTTAGGAGTAAGCTCCGCTAAAGAAACACTATTCTTGTTGAAATTATTCATAAAACTAGCATTTTAGAGCCTGGCGTTACGTAGCAAGAAGTCACATGTGTATATCATTTTGATGCTCTTTGCGTGGTTGTATTTGGTTTTCCTAATGAGGTAAAGGCACCAGTTCTCGGCATGTTAAGGTGGATTTTTGAGAAAGTGCTTTCTATAGATTTATGTGTAAGAATACTTTTTTCACTTCATTAGCAACTTCAGGTCTCGTGGGATAATGTAATAGCATAAACCTATTCGGTAATTGGCATTATAGTGATAGAATTACGTTTCTTTACCACCCTAATTTTGCTCCAGTAGTCATCACCGTAAATTTTGCTGTTCCCCTATAGTCGTCGCACCAATGCATCAGTAGTTGTCACCCAATGTACAACAAATATTCGCTTCAAAAATATTATCATATCCTCTTTTTCATCTTCATTGGATCTTAACCTGGCAAAATAAAGCATGCTTGAAAGGAAAGAGGCACAGAGGGCTTGCTAGAAGGTCCTCAGAAATTCTTCTAAAAAAAATCTGAGTTGACTGCCGGTGGAATATGTAGGAATTGGTGCAAAGTATGTTTGACTTGCACCAGTAGTCGTCATCCCCAAAGCAGAGAAAGTGACAGTTAAGGCACGCAAACTTATAATCTGATAATAAACTTGATCATTAAAGAGACACTTTATCCACATGAACACATCAGGTAGTTATACGTAAAACTTCAATGCTTATGTTTAATGTCCACTTGCTTAACATTTTTTAGTAACAAAACCATGGAAATAGCAGAAAACACGAACTTGCCGCCTAAACACAAGACATCTCTATTAAACGAAGTGATGCAATAAGCATATTAATGAGGCTTGTCACGTACCAGATTATGACTGCTAACTTGGTCTGTTTTTTGTCACCAAACGACGAAAGGTTTTCTTATTTTTACATGTTTAGTAAAAACATGACGACCACTGGAGCAGTGACGAGAACTGGTGCCTTTACCATATACTCAGAACAGATTTGAACATTTCTCTATTACGATACCAGAACAATTAAGAGGGCTCCTCGCTCCAGCCCCCCATTTATTTTTATTTTTTTTAATATTTAAAAAAAACTAAGAGTACTATCAAAACTATAAATTCATAGAGCACTAGAACTTACAAATTACTATGAAATGCAATGGACAGCGATCTCGAAATCTTGTCGATTGATGAGTGCTCAGACTTCAATTAAATAATGACGTCATAATCTTTGAAAACGTATCACTCGTCAATGGACACGATCTCGAGATCGCTCTCCATTGCTTTCCATAGTAATTCGTAAGTTCTAGTGCGCTATGAATTTATATTTTTGATAAGACTCTTAGTTTTTGAAATATTTTGAAAAATGTTAAAAATGGGAGGGTTGAAGCGAGGAGCTCTCTTAAGGAAAAAAATTATTTAAATATATCATTTTTTTTTAAATGGGTCCCATGTTCAGTTTTGTGGGGCCTAGGGTTTCAGTACGAACCCTGGGATACAATGCCGCCCCGGACCACTTTTACCCGTAAACCTTTACTCTTGTCTTAAAGCACAACGACTGGAAAACAGGCTCTGCTTAAAGTATAAAATACAGTTAGAAAAAGAACGACGGCAAATATCACAAGTTTAACATTGGGACTCCCTCCATTAAGATTAATGGGGCCTTGAAACCCAATAGGGGCTCCGGACAACTCTGTCCTAATATTTGTTTTTCTCGCATCAACATGTATAACACATTTCCAGAAAGAATGATTCAAATATCTCAATTTTTTACACTATTGTCCCATGTTAAAACAATGGGCCCCAGTGACCTAACGGGGTCCCCTCTCGGACATGAAAATCAGACACACACAAACAGACTATTGAGTTTTCTATAATAGAATGCACTTTAAATCGTAAATCGTATTTGAGTGAGTTTGAGCGCCAAATAACGTGTTTCGGATTTTTGCCTTTCTCTCTCTCTCTCTCTCTCTCTCTCTCTTACATTCTGGATCCCTGCAACTGTCATTAATTCCTCTGCTCTACGTGGAGTAATATGTTTGCAATATTTCTGGGTGTTTAGAGCTTTCAAAAAATTTGAACAAATAGTGACAAACGGTCATCTAGCCGCCTCTCGGAAGCATAAATTACTGTTGTTAGCTGTGTTCACTCTCGAAGTTTGCGATACGCCACGTTCACCATAGCCACCTAGACATTTTAATTTACTGGAGGAACGGCGATTCTTTGCGTTCCAGCACTGTCTTGGATGGCATCCTAACGAACGCTCATGTCGATATCTCCCGGAAGGGTGCTCGTCAAGAGACGTCATTCCTATGACAGGAGTCGGGGCTTAGGCCATAGCTACCGGTACAGCTCATAAATGAAAATTGCCATCCCGAAATTCTCGAAAGGATCCCCCGCAAGTTTAAAATTTTTACGGTCAAAAAATAACATCAACAGTGCAAAACTCCACTTACACCCTCCCAATTTTGACTTTACACCCCCTAAATTGAAAAACCTGGCGGAATACCTACCCATGAATTATCAAGATGAATGTTTAGAGTGTCTTGATAAATACTTCCAGTGGACTACATTTGTTGTAGTTCGTTGAGGTGAACAAGAGTACAAGTCCAATGTTTCCATTGTCATTATTTGCAGGGTGGGACTGGCCAGGGCCGCTAGGCCGCAATAGCGGCCTAGGCCCTCTCAGAAAAATGTTAATGAAAACAATAAAGAAAGAAAGAGAAAGAGAAAAAAGTTAAAACAGAAGAAAGCTAAATAATTCGGTAGATCACTGGTTATTATTCTGCCAACACACACCCCTCTTCCATCCTTCCATCAGTAAGTTAACTTTTTCAATAGGGTCGTTTTGTTACTGGATTTGTGGCTAGGCCTATGGTCTTTTATTATTGGAAACTGTGATTTAGTTTGTGCCTGGGGCCCTGGGATCTTTTTTCATTATGTTGGACAGTTGGGGCTCTGGGCCCTTTTTTCATTATGTTGGGCAGTCTTTCATTATGTTGGGCAGTTGGGGCCCTTTCATCGTTGAAGACTGGGGCCTGGTTTGTAGCTCGGCCCATATTTAACCACAGGCTGATGGGTCCTTTATGGATGTTAACACATCTTGTAGGTCTATATTTGATAACTCAAAAATGGAAAAACAGCGCTTATTTACTTTTGCCTATTCCAAATATCAAGTTCATTTAGAACAGAAAACATGTTTCATTTTTGGAATTATCCGCTGGAGCTTAGGCTACAGTGTTGACATGGATTTTTTTTCGCCAGCATAAATACCATAATTCTATCCAGCTCTGGAATAAAAGTGCTCTATCATAATCATGTCCAGTGGGCGATAATGCCATTAAACTACGAGATTGAAAATAATGGTGTAGGTAATCACTACAGTAGACGCAAAATAACGTGATTGCTAATCAGAAGACAATGCACGACGTTTTAGAGTAGGACCTGCTCAGAATAGACGTAGCCCTGCAGTGAGCAATGCCTCTTCCTTAGTGGCCAAGTTATTATTTTTATGTCTACTGTATGAGGTTGATTCACGTTATGTCACAGAGGTGTTTTGATCACGTGGTGCCAGTAAAAATATACAAGGTACATCAGCAGCATTTGTACAACTTTATACAGGCTACCTCAAACAATGTAAACAAATGACGTCCTTGTAGTTTCAGAATAATACATCAAAAATGGTATAGAGAAAACAAAGAAACCTATTACAAAATCAAACTGAATATATGAAATAAATATCAATATAAACTTTATATAAATTCTCAACCATGAAGTCAATTGCAAAACAACAACAAAGTAAAAACGTATAAGTAATAACACAAATACTGTACATACAATAGACAAAAGAACGTAGAACACTACCTTACGATGCATATTAGAAATAAAAGTCACGAAAAGTTGAGAGACGTGTAAACAGACATTGTTTGACAATGAAAACAGGTGGTGTATAATGCAATTCTTTGAATTACACCATGCGTATCATGTGTACTTAAGTTTACCTCCTGATGACATAGGAAATATGTATTGAATGCTTTCTTGAAAAAAAAAATAAGTGTTTTGGCTTCTGTTATTGACATAAGACATTCCAGACCCTGGCAGCGAATATTGAAAATGATGTTCTTGCTTGTTCAAGTCGATAACATAGAATGTCACATTTCTTATTTCGAGATATTAAATAAGATCGAAAACACGAAATGTGTTAATAAGATTCTTATACAAGTATTTGATATATTTTGTTTTTATTTATTTTATACACAATACAGAAATAAATACCTTCTTCTCGGCATTATCAGTAAATTATCATTGAGAACCGGTAGAAAATTTTGATAAGCTGAAACTTAAGCGGACACCTGAATTTTGTATCAAACTTGGGGTGACTGACATGTTAGCGAGCTCTGTTTTAATGTACGTGGTCACAGAGTAAACTCCCGCCAGGGTCAAATGAATGAAGTGTTTCGGAGTCTATTTTTATCAAAGACTTCGTCCTTAAAAGCTCACCACCTCGTTTAGGACGTTAATAATAATTCAATTATTGAATGCGGGGATGGTACCCACAAAAGATACCATGGCCGATTACTTTCCAAAATCTTCTTCCCTACCCTATCTCGGCGGGAACCTGAGATGTCTTGAGAATAAATAAAATTCAAATTTAAGTATACAGATTTCAGTAAAGATATTTGGAAATTCAGCGGCGTAAAGAAAATAACTCGACGAAAAGTCAGACGGTAAATTGAAGATATGGATTAACGTGTTTCTCTTTGGGGGGGAAATACTGAATTCGGAACAATTTGTAAAAGAAAGATTTTTTTTTAAAAAATATATTTTCCACAACTTTGCAGCTACGAAAGCTAATTTTTACAGAAACTGCAAAATTATTCCATTTTTAGAGAGAGAGAATAATGATCTTCCAGTGATCACTAAATAAATCTTAACTTCATTAACTGTTAAACTCGTAATTTCCCGTATTTCCTTCCCATCAATAACTAAACCCATATTCTCTCCTCCTAACTCTTATCTATGACTAAGCAGTAAAAGTTGTTGACCTATGGCCTGATCCAAAGCTCTCTAAAGGACGAAAAATGTCCGATGACAGATTTCACTCGTAATAAAGGGCTATCTGTATTCAATGATAAGTCCAGACAAAGGAAAAAAGATTTTTTTTTTCAATTTTATCAATCGTAGATAGACCTAATTCACATACGATTGGTTTTCTAAATACTATAATTCAGTTAGACACATGCACTTAGATAAAAAAAATCAATTAAAAACCTTTCTAAATACGTACTTTTCTTAATCAATTCTTATTCATTTACTTACTCAATGGTGTACTAAAAGGTCAAAAATAATTTTGTTTATGCATGACTAAAAAGAAAAGCATGAAGCCCACTAATTGAAGAATTTATAGTGACTGTGTATGAGAGAGCGCCCCATGCATTTCTTTTTAGCCATGCACAAACAAAACTTTTTTTTTACCTTTTAGTACGAATTGTTTAAGAAAAGTATGCCTTTAAAAAGATTTTTATTGATTTTTTTACCTAAATCCTAAGGTGTTCTGAAACCAGTCAAGCACCACAGCGTTGCAAGCTAGTATTTATGGCTAATATTTAAAAAAATGTAATTGAGGACGTTGCCGGAAGAAGGGCACATAGATCAAAAACGCATTTTCGGTAAACAGCTGGTAAAGATTTAGATTCAATGTTAACCAGAAAATTGTTAAACAATATTATTTTATGTCGATGACAACAGTATAAAGAGCATAGAATCGGGTTTGAAAACTGTTAACTAACTTACTAGAATTCACAGTTTGAATGAAAATATATTTAAAATTATGAATACATGTTATGTGCTCTTCTTCCGGTAATCAAAGATTTCATGGTGAGATTGGGTTGAAGAAAGAAAGCAGAAAGAATTCTAAGCACAGTGTGTAATACAAAACAACATAGAAAATGACAATAATAATAGCTTTTTTAAATTGCCTTTGGAAATATTTCTTCTAATCTCTTCGTACTTGAGATTGAAAAAAATTCAATGTGCAAGAACAAGTATGTAGCACCTAAAAATACCAAGATTTTGGGAACCCAGTACACAGCCTAAACGGCTGGAGCTAGAAAAATTAAATTTGGTATGACGCTACACTATCAGTAGTAGATTAAGAAAATATTACAAAACGTCGAAAAATTAGTCATCGTGGATCCAAAATGGCCGCCAAAATGATTTTTTTCATAGAATACAGAGCCTAAACGGCTGGAAAGAGAAAAACGAAATTTGGTATGACTTTATATCATTGCCAGAAAGTTTCGAAAATATTACAAAATGTCTCCAAAGAGGCCATCTTGGATCCAAAATGGCGGACCCCAAAAATTCATTTTCAAGGCCGTTTGAGCTAGAGATACGAAATTTGGCATAAAAGTGTATGATCAAGAGTAGTTTAGGAGACTATTACAACATTTTGAAAATTCGCCATCACTCGAATAATCTTCGAAGATATTACTTTCGGTTTCTTCTGTTGATCAGAATTTATTACACGCATTTTTTTTAAATTTTAATTTGTCGACTTCCATTCAGTTAACATATATAGCTACAGTCCTTAATATTTAGCTTTCTAGTAGCAACAACTTCCTCTTGGTCGTTGTCTGTTCGTATGCGCTGGAGAACCTGCTTCTTACAAAGTCTTTTGGGTTCGTCAATGCCTTTCCAAATTTCCAATTTTATATGACTGTATTTTAATTAACAAGTTCGGGATGAATGACGTACGGATAATCAACGTTCTGCTGTATTTTCTTAAGTTGTTCTTTGTTAATAAGGGCACGCACAACTTGGAATTTTGACGTACGAACAAGGTAAGAGTAAGTTTCAGTTTGACTTACATGTCATGGTAGTTTTAATCTCTAAAATAAAACAAATGAGGAGGAGCCTAGTCGAGGTACTGTGCACATGCACTATCGCCAAGACCTTTCGAACAGCAGTTCAAAATCCTTCGTAGCCCTGAGCTAAAATTTCTCAATGAGTGGACGGATAGACATGATATGTGCGATTTCGAACTGGTTTTGCCGAATTCTCTCGAACGATACCTCGACCATGTTCGTAGTCCTAATAATTTCTGAGTTGAATGTTGTCGACGGACTGGCGGACGGACGAACAGATGAGATCTATGCAGTTTTAAACTCTATGCAGTTTTGACAGAGATGATCTATGCCAGCGTTCCAAAAACTATTTTCAGGTGCGGGCCAATTTTATTAGTGTGGGAGGTTCTACGGACCCTATTCGAAGCTTTTTTGAGGGTGGGTCGGGCAAGAGCTACTACATGTAGTTTCTGTTTAATAATAATTAAAAATTGTCGAGACTCTATCATAGGCTTTTGTAATTTATTTTTCAGAATAGAATCTGTATCATATCTATCTCTCTTGCATAAAAGCAATGGTTCGCTTATCCTCATACGAACGAGAGACACAAAGCATAATTCTCCAACTTGTGAGTAGTCAGTGTATTCTTATGGGTCCAGACGAGATGGTTTTTCTGATTTCAACTATTGTGTGAGATACATAAATCTCTCGAACTTCACTTTTTTCCGTCCCTTTTCGACAAGTGCTCAATTTAGTCTGGACTCACAGAGTACCATACAGGAAGAACTTGAGGACCACAGTTTGCGGAACGATGGTCTATGCGACTTTGACTCGTCTCGCCGAGACCTATCAAAAGACAGCCCAATCTCCTTCATTCCATTCCCGAGTTGAAAGTTGTCGGACAGATAGACGGACTGACATAGCGGTCGTATAAGGCTTCACAACTTTAGCAGCTGAAGCCTAAAGCGAATTGTGGTATTTATGCCCTCTTGATATAATAAGTAGGGTAGGACTAGTGCCGATATCGAGGCTGGACGGGTTTTTCTAGATTTAAGTGAAGATATAAATTGAAAAATAGCTATCTGCAATTTCATATTACATGAAATAGTAATGACATTCCTGCAAACATACGAGTCAGAAGAGGAATTATTGTATCCTCTTCTGTAGTTTATGGTTTTCGATGGGCCTGCGTTATCTTCTACATAATTATAGCTCTTTCATGCTACAGTTCTTATTCAATTCTATGATCATGTCTGAACGGCAAAAGCTAGCCAGCTATAATTTTGTGTAAAATAATTGTGCTTCTAACTGGCCGGCTACAAACTCTAAACGTTTATGATATTTATGTTCAAATTACACTACAAAATTTATTTGCCGTAACATGGCGCCGGCGCCATTTTGACTATTCTGTTTGTATAGATATTTTTTTTTAAATTTTGTCAGGTCATTTAATTTATATTTTAATTATTGGAAAAGTCCTGTTTTGTTCCTCTTCCCTTGATTTACATGTCGATAAACGTTTTTCCAACATGGAATTTTTCAACTTCAAAATAGAATCTATGAATTTGTACATAAAATATTCTGTTTTTCGATAAATGATTTCCATTAGTATTGCAAATTACTGAATTGCAAAAAAGGAGACATCAGTAAACAGGCAATCATTAAAAAATATGCTTATGTCGTCTTCTGTGATACTCCAAAAGGCAATTTTAATCCGATCGTAGGTATCCAAGTTGTTAAAAAAGGGATAACAGGGTTTATTTTTTTTCTTGCAACAAGAGCTGGCTGTTGCACGCGTATACCGTGTACTCTGTTGCTTTTATTCGTGGCAATAACAAGAGGCAGTTTGAAACTAAAATCTGCACAGTGACTGGAGATATTGAGCGAGAACCAAGCAACGACTGGCAGTGATCGATGACCTTTTGCTAG
>JAGDQP010024693.1:0-11009 GCA_022664845.1 Lepisma saccharinum
ATAAAGGGTAAACTCGTTAAGAAAATGTTAAAAGCCGAGGTTAGGAATGATTAGAAATTAACGTGGAGATCTCCAGGCGGATCCGACTAAAATTGTATATGGGTGGAAAAGTTATTTCGACAAACTTCTTAATGTACACAACAGGGAACAAACACAGGAATTTGAAATTCATACCGCAGAACCGTGAATTCCCGAACCTAGCGTGAACGAGATCGAAATGTCGGTAAAGAAATTGAAAAATTTCAAATCACCAATGATAGACAATATTCCAGCCCAATTAAAGCAGGAGGAACTGCATTAATCAAGGAACTACATAAATTGATAAGTGCTATATGGAGAAAGGAGAAGCTCCCAAAGGAATGAAAAACCTCAATAATAGCATAGATCTCATAATAACCTATGAGATCTATGATAATAGTTCCGATTTACTAAAAAGGCGATAAATCGGACTGTAATAATTACCGCGGAATCTCGTTACTTCCAACCTGTTACAAGGTGTTAAGTAATATTCAGTTAATACGCCAAAGTGTATACGTAGATGAAATAATTGGAGATCAGCAATGTGGTATTAGAAGAAATATATCCACGTTGGACCAGATTTACGCCTCGACACAAATTTTGGAGAAGAAATGGGAATACAATGGGACGGTTCACCCCATTGTATTTCATTGTATAAAATCTATTCATTGATTTTAAGAAAGCATATGATTCTATCAGAACGGAAAGGTTATACAGTATCCTGATACGATTGGGAATTCCTAAAAAATTGGTTCATCTAGTGAAGATGTGTCTCAGCGACCCTATAAGCAGAGTACGGATAGGTAATAATATGTCAGATAGTTTCAAGATTCGCAACGGATTGAAACAAGGCGATGCCTTGTCACCACTACTGTTTAACTTCGCGTTAGAATATGCGATTTCAAAAATTAAAGGGGACAAAAAGTGACTATCATTGAATGGTTTGAATCAACTGTTCGTATACGTGGATGATGTACGTAGATTTATTAGGGGACGACGATATAGATGCACTCTAAAGCAACACCAATGTCTTAATAGAGGCGTGCGAAGAGATAGGTCTACAGGTAAACATAGATAAAATACATGATAACAAGCCGAAACACAGGGAATAAAGGAAATAAAATATAAGAATTAGGGATGAGGTCATAGAGAAAGCAAACAAATTTAAATACTTGGGAGCATACGTAACAAGTAAAAATCAGATCTCGGAAAAAATATACTAAGGTGGTCCTCCTACTTGTTACAAATTAACATTCGTTCTTAATATGCTTGAGTTACAATTAGCAATATTGCAATTAGGTGAAGTATAATTTGCCACCCACCTCTAAAAGACGCTAAATTTACAGGTGAAATTAAATATTTTTCCAACTTGACTGGAAGTGTTAAAATGCAAAATATAACAGTTTCGAGTCATGAAGGTATGAAATAAGAGTGGAAAGTACGAGGTACTATTTAGATGCTTCTAAGTTCAATCGAGCACATGATGTGAAATTTAAAGGTGATGTGCATCGCGTATAATGAAGAAACTATCTGGCTTTCCTAACCGGCTTCGCTGCTCAACATTTTGTCCGTGATTTCTGTAGCAACATACGTGTCATAACAGAAAGGGACGCCACTTGTATTATTCTCCATCTCACCACACTTGCATATGGTAAACAATTTAGTACTATTGGAAAACCAGGATTACTCAGGAAAATTATTATTTATCAGGGAAATTTACGAGGTGGACCTGTCCACAGTTGGTAAGAGCTCTGCTCCGACAAGGCTGAGGTCGTGGGTTCGATTTCCACTGCTGACCGGATTTTTTCAATGTGCTAAACTCCTCTATTTTAAAGAAATTATCTTTTGTCACTTGTGTAGTACTAGTAATGTATAGAATGTTTGGACTGAATGGTGGTCGGATTTCAAAAAATGTCACTGTATATTATTTACATGTTGTACTAAACTAAGAATCCAGGGAATCTGAAAATAAAATATCATTGAAAACCTGGGAAACTCAGGGAATTTCAGGTCACAAATTTAGTAGACAATTTTTCTTAACACCTTTTGCAATGCCGAATTTCGATTCATGTTTATAGATTTTTTTGCGGAAATTATTTATAAATTATGTGTCATATAGAGCATATGGCTCAATAGCTGGCGGAAGCTGGGGATAAAGCACATCTTATCCTCACCGGTCCCCTGAGCACTTGTTTTATACTTTTACATTATTTGAAAATAGTCAACAGAAATCGATTTGCTACCAGTGTTCCCTTGTCGCAAGTGTTTGTCTTCAAAATCTAAGTGCGCTAACTAAGATGACGCCATTGCACAAGTCAAGTAAGTCGATATTCAATACCGTTTCTCACAAATTGCAAACAAAGGGAACACAAGACTACTTCGGTTTTCCCCGCTCGGCTATTTCCGGAAAACGTCATTCAGCCTGCTCAGTGAGTCTAAGTCACGCGAAGCACAATGGAAATCAAATGGACGCAGTTAAATAGACAAGAAATACGTCATTTTAACTTAAGAAATATATTTAAAATATTTTTCTTTTCTGTAGAATATAGAATTGGCATGCATGTTGTGTGAAGTAGAGTGAAATTATGATTTCAAAAGGACAGTGCAAATACATATATGTTTGAAAAAGGTTTCGGAACTATGTTTGAAACACAAATAGAAGCAGTTTCAGGAATGGTTTTTGTTTTGCTTAGAATGAGAGTACCTTGACAAAAAAAATCTGCCTCTTCAAGAAGGCATTATATAATCTGTTGGCGCTCTTTTAGAACTCTGTAAATATGTTACCATGGAGTACCCGGTTACTTACATCCTGTCATGTAATATCAGAATTTCCACAAGATATATCATGCGATTTTTTTTTATTTATAAATATTTTATAAGCGGAGACTACAGTTCAAAAAATGTCTGTGTTAATTCAATACTTTTCGGTGTCCCGAGCAGCACCTTTTTCTTGTGTTAAAACAACACAACAAAGTATGTTGATCTTGGTGATTGAACACAAGGGAGGTTGTCAATACTTTGATCGCATTTTTTTTTTCTCCGGCGGATCTCAAGGGTTGTAAAACACAACTTTCTTTTTTTGCTATATAGGTATTGCTGAAGCTCGAAAAATATTTTAGGTGGAACGGTGCAATTATAATAATATAATTTTATTTAAAAGATACGCTTTTACTTAATTTTACAATCGCAAAAAATAAACAATGTACCTTCTATCATGAAGGATGTGGTTTAAGAGCGCCCTAACAGTAGCTAGAACCCGCGTAACTAATATAAAATTAAATACTTAAAAATAGTCGCTAGTGGTGAATTATTAGTTAGAAAACAATTATAGTTAATATAAATTGTCAAAGAATACAAGATCAAGATGCTACTAACAACATTGCCCAAAGATTTTTCTAAAACATTTTCGAGACTACTGCGTCTGTACCTTCGTCAATTTATGCCTGAACTCTGGAGTCATTCCGGTCCATCTTCAGCACTGCATATAGGCATGAAAATTTTGATATGTAACGCACAAAGTACCAGTCTAAAAGCCCAAACAATATTGTTTAAATATATTTTCATTCCTATGTATTATCCTTCTATTTTAAGAGTAAGTTTCATAAGAAAGTTCAAACCCTCGTCACTAGGGTTGCCACCAGTCCCGTATTTTAGGTAAAATTTACGCGTCTCGTAATTATCAGTGACTGTCCCGTATTATAAGCGAAGGAGTCCGGCAGAGATAGTTATAAGCCACAAATTGAAATTTTCAAGATATTCATACATTAACAAACTAGAACCGAGTCTCCTCCCGTACAGTTAAAGAAGTTACAGGTTTCTCCACTAGAATGTAGTATTATAATACACGAATGAATTTCTTGACGTGACCAACAGGTGAGTAGCTGGGAAGTAACATAGTCATAAGCCACAAGCAAAATGGCCGCACCAACAACAACAGAGAAACATCTTGTGAGTGAAAACATGAACATTTCTTGCAATAGCGAAGAAAATGATACAATAGATTTGGCGGACAATAGTGGTGATGTTTGTCTGACATCCAACAAGTAGCGGTTCATGCTCTGACGAGCATTCGGTAAGTAAAAAGTGTTTAATGTAAGATGTGTTTATGACTACCTTCCACGAAAAGTTAATGTGTACGTTTAAACATAAATTTTTAACAGACTGTGCATTCATTAAGTACCATGTCATGTATAAATCGTCTGTAACAAATGCAAATCTGATACGAACGTGTTTCGGTACTTTAGAAAGCTCACAATCGAGGAGTATTGTTACAATTTGTGGCTTGTGACTCTCTCTCTCACGTCAAGTTGCCCAGAACTTGATCCATTTCAGTTATGCATGAAATACAGTACTCCTATTCCAATTAGCCAGAAGTAGTTGGACGATCTGATATCTCTCATGCCCTTTATACCCCAAATCCATCAGGAGTTCTTCGTCATGCTCAGAGTCTATGATGAAGACAACGAGGCAGATGTTGAAGAATTTTCTTGAAGAAGGAAAAAACACAATATCTTTCATCTTGTCTTAAATGTTGTATTCATATTTCTAATCTTACTGTGCCTTTATATTTACATATTAATAAACTGTTGCCTTTACAGAAGCAAAAATCATTTTAAGTTACGTGCTAACCACGTTTCGTAATAGTTTGGCAGATATAATCACAAGCCACAATCGTACATTTTGCTTATGTTAATAAATGGGGCAAGGAATAAAAATTCGTTCTGTGATTTCAATATCATTTACAATGTTATTCGCATAAAATAAACGCTCTTACAATTAGTCGCTGATTTATAAATGGATGCCAAACATAAAACTTCGTTTATCTCAAAACGAACATAGTGTGACTTATGACTATCTCTGCCGGACCCCTTCCAAGTAGTAAATTCTCACACATATTTTGAACATATCAATAATTTTAACAAATAAACAGTGATGGACTCTTTTCTACTGTTTATTATGTAGATTAGCAAAAAATACTCTATTCATATCCAGAGCCCAGGCTGAGGATTGGGACACAATGCTAACTTCTTTTTTTTTCTCTCTCTCTCTCTAGTTGATAACACACTGCACAAAATAGCTCTGTTAATTTACACTTTTCTGTGCCCCGGGGATCACGACTTTTTTGTGATAAATCAACATCGTTCGTTGTGTGATTTCGGTGATTCAACACTGTGATAGTGGTAACATGACACTCTTTGTGTTGAATCAGTATTGACAACACATCCATTGTGTTAAATCACTGAAATCAACATCGTTTGTTGTGTGCAAGCAAGACGTTTTCTGTGTGCTTTTGATTATTATGGAGGTTTTAAATTGTACAGATAATAATATAGTAGTACAGGGTCTAAAAAGTTACTTCCATTTTAGGCTATTTCAGATTTGTCCCGTATTTTTGCCGAGTGTCCCGTAATTTATTCATCAAAAGGTGGCAACCCCATTCGTAACATTGTGAGAGAAGTCTTTCATTTCAATTCTGCTGACAGCTTATCATGTTCGTTTCACGTTTCGCACAATGTTTGGGAAAGTTTTTGAGGCGTTTAGGAAACCTCTCATAGAATCTTTTCCTGGCTTATTTGAATCTTTCCTCTCGTTTTCCCTGCCGGTTCATATAATCTTTCACATCTTCATCTACATCTCCGGGGCGTAGTGGAAACCTCCATCTCAAGGCATTATACGGAATCTAAGGGTTATGCAAATTTTCAACCCTTAACCCTTTCATTCCGCATACTTCATTTAGTATTTTACTTCAGTTCGGAACCTTTATTTACTATTTATTCCCTTTGAGTTACACCACCCGAAAAGTCCCGAAACCCCTCTACACCAAGTTAATTTTGACCACCAATTAGGTTTTCTAGCTGCCAAACGGTATGAGCTATCGAAAAGTGTTTCCTCTAAACGTTGTTCAAAATTTAGCGATTATTTAATGGGGCAAAATCAATCCCTGTTGTTATTTAAAATTTTGAAATTGTACACCCCCGTAGAGGTATTCCCGAGAAGCCCCTGATTTCAGAAGCATCACCACGTGATTCCACACATGCACTTTGGTATTATTAATATTTTTTGTTTCAAAGGTTTCTGTACACTAGGAGTTAAGTTATGGCCCTGTTACGGATTTCGTGAACCACCATGTGTACTTGCTACTTGACTGCCATCTAGTGAAAAATGTTGTAACTCAGAGGATAGATCAAATGAATAACATTACATAAATGAGCAGTATTTGGTAATTTAATGTGAAATTCGCTGATACGCATATTTGTTCCGTCTTTACTTTCTTCACAAACGAAGTAACAAGGCATATTCCATTCCAAAATACCACAAACATTAAGTTTTAAAAAACAAATAAGAAAATTGGAGCAAATATGTGCAAGATTTTTCTTCTGAGATTAATTTTTCATTGAATCTATATTCGTACAGTGGTAAAACAATTGCCCGACAAGCCTTCAAAAACCTTATTCAATTACAACTAGAAAAATGTTTGTTTTTTATAATTACATAAGAATAAATCAGGATTTCTTAAATCAGTTTATTTAACATAAATAATAATAAATTATAGGTGTAACGGAAGTACAACATTTAGTAATATTTCAAGTCAATGCAATACTCCACTAAGTTAGAAAACGTTCAGTTCAAACATATTTAGAAACAACATTACACGTAAATGAAAGTCTGACACCAACGATACCTTACAGTCAACTGTCGATAGGAGTCGCCTGACGTGAGTATCTGTCCCAAAATAAAAATCGTTTGTCTGTCCAGTTTATCAGCTGTTTGGAGATATAACATTTAATCTTGGATACTACATTTGAAAATTTACCTTTTTGGCCATGATTTTGGTATAAATATTCCACTGTGCGCTTGTCTAATACTTACTCGACCGGATTTAACAGCCTTTACTGTTAGTTCCAGGAATTTTGCTTTGTAGTTCAGTCTTCCTTTTGATCATACTTGCTTCTTGTGGTTCGACGGCATGATCGACTTTACAAAAACGCAATCTTTCTTGAAACACTACGGTACATAAATGAACTAGCTGCCAAAAACTAACTTCCGGATGTATTATCACTTACATATTTACTTTTCTGCTTAAATTTTTCTGTCAGACAACGCTGCCAACGTATCGAAATTATACGTACTAACAGAGGGAATAACGAATATTATCGTTGATCATCGCGTATTAAGGTGCAGTTTCGTTTTGGCGATTGTCGTATGCGATGACAGCATTCAGTGAATTCGTGCGACAAAAGCATGTAGTGGGGTAGTTTCGTTTGTGCATTTGGCGCGTACGATGCCGTACTATATCTGTACATTTATATGATTTACTTTTCGTGCATTACAAGTTTAAGATCTTTATGTAAACAATATTCCTTACACTAACAGAATTTTAGACATGATTACAAACAACTATAATAATAAAAGCAGTATTTTAAACTCAACCTTCCTTCAGTATAGAACAATAATATTTCTTCAAACTGCCTGCAATACTCTGCTGTCATCTATTGAACACCAAACTTGTTAGAGGTCCATTATATCTTCGCATGTATTCTCTTTCTTTCGTGTTTTACCAACAATTTCATAGCATTTTCGTCCAATTCTTTACGTTAGCTTTCAATCCTCATCTCTGCTGAGGTTCACATTTGGCACAAAATAGTTCCAAGTTCAAAGAAAACACGAATGTAAACTACACAATACTCTGCAACGCATGCGACTGCTGCAGTTTAACTGGTCTCCGAGGAGTCATTGCGACAGTTGCACGTGACATTATGCGTCCGATGCACAAACCAAACCGACTCCACTGATTTCCCTTCAACGTGTGAATGCAGTGACGCGTGCAACAGTTGCTCGCGATCATCGCACAAACGAAACTGCATCTTGTTTCGCAGGGCTTAGATAAGCAATTTAAAGAGTATAGGGAGAAGTATTTGAATATTTTTAGACACATACATGACATATAATGTTCGTTTTACGAAAGTGTGAGGCACAAGCTTTAGTTGGTTCAGAATACTGTAATTTTTTAAAAAAGTACTTTTAATTGATCGCATATTCATGTTTTTAGTTTTGTTAGATCAAGTCAATTTCAAGACGGTCACATTTGTTCTTATTTGTAATAAAAAATATATTGTGCATGATCCCTTGAATCGTCAAGTCTAATCCATAATTTTCGGCATAACGTGGACTAGACAGTGTATTCAATAATACACTTTAAGCTTCAGATGATAGAGCCCTAATAACTACTTATACACTAATAAAAAAAGACATGCAAACCCTGAGTTAACACAGAATGATTCATTGAATCACTTATGGGTGAACTCAGTGGGGTTCGAAGTCTGGTACTGTATTTGGTTCAGATTAAGACTGGAAGTCAGGATGTTAAAAATTAAATTCAAGTCGTCAATTAAGTTCCAATCTTATTCCGAGCAATTGGTAACTTTGACGGAGAAACATACTACTGCCTGGATTTCTACACACAATACTAATAATCACTAAGATCTTGCAAATGAGAATATTAGAGTGCTTATAAACTAAAAGCGTGTGGAAGAATGTCAAGTAACAAATTAAACTTACTTGTCCACTCTCGATGTGCTCCGGTTAGTTAAAAGTGTATTGTAATACTGAGAGACGGTTGTCACCTCTATTTAAACACTTCGATCGTGACTCTACAATTTTGAACTACCTCGGTCACCTACCTAAGAATCGACATCCACGTCCTATGCTTCGTCATACTACGTCACACGTCATTACTGCCACTCGCCTCTTTCTATCTACGAGTTTAGCCATGCTCTTACCAGGAACACTCCCGAGATGATAATCTGGCAGAAGCGCAGTTCCACGCGCAATCGATGGCCCACTAATCAAAAAAGCATCATACAATTTTTTACGCCTCGCACTCAAAGGATCAAACAGATATAAGAAAAAAACAAATAAATTGTATGAAGTAGAAGACACAAATTTAATTTTGTAATTTTAAAATTAGTCAAGGCCAAATTGCACCGAAATTGCCATGGTCAAGCTCCTTAGCTATCGATAAGTTGATGTAACTCTGCCTCTATTTGGTCTAAAAAGCTGGAAAAAAAATGGTAGTTGAAAAAGATTACCATGAGCTTTCCAACGATATATGACAATTCTGTTTTCGGGTAGAAATATATTGATGGCCCTTTGACTTAGAATAGCTTAAAACATGTTCCCTCCGAAAAGTCCGAAGAAAATAATTTTTGTTTGGTAGTTCATACTATGCCATAAGATATACGAAAAATCCATATGGATCTGTAAAATAATCATCAGATAATACAGGGTTTCCGAGGCGAAAACTGCTAAATAATGTAAATATTTCACGATAAATCACAAACAATGCATTGAAGTAAAATTTAGCATTTGCGAATTAACTAGCATTAATATCGTGGATATTAAGAGATACAACGTCGAGCGTTGTCAGTGTTGCCAACCTGAGATAAAGTGTATTTTTAACTGGCACTATGTCTGTTGATTTTGGTATTTGCAATTCTGTAATGATGGCATTCATTTTATGTGAAGCAGGTTAAACGTGTAAAGGTTATGTTGCAATAATTAACCTGTAACAGTATTCACAGTTTGCAACTCTGCGTTCTGTGCATCACACAGCATGATTACTACCATTAGAGAATTCCAAATCCCAAATTAAACAAACCTAGTATCAGAGAGATAGAGCAAAGAACAAAACAAGAATGTTCGAATGTGGAACAGTTTTCTATGTAGTAAATTACAGCAACTACTATGAGCACTGCGAACCACCATGTTCGGACATAAACAAGAAGTAACAAGAGCACGTTTACAAGTAATAAAAAACAATTTGAAAGATGTGGCAACATAACAATTACTCTATGCGATGATAATACGGAAAAACATTAGTGAACACGTAGCAACAGAAACAAAAATAGAAGTGACAACAAGAACATCGAATAACACATATAAGACATATGCGTTCAAAGTGGGTTGGAAACAGTACGTTAAAGTAACTTCATAGATTTCAGTGCGATGATTAACATAGCCAGGCTCGTGAATGCTGTACTGCCACATATTATTAAAAGGTAGTCCGGACAACTGGACCATTGATTGAAAATTGATTATATTATTTCGAGAATTCGATTGGAAATCGAGGTGAACAATGCGCACGAAGTCGGAGAAATGCTTAACAAAGCTTTACAGATAGTCTTACCTTGCTTCATGTGACTCTGAATGAAATTCAAATCTTTGAATGGTTCCCAAATATCAAGTAACAATAAAGTGTTCCTTTTCACACACTGGTGATAGCACGTATTACCATTTATCTTCATGTTTACCATGGTCTTTTCGTCGCTAACTACTCTATTCTCCCCTGTTTGAATAGGTAGTCTCTGCAAATTTCGGACACAGCGGAATTGAAAATGGAATACTGGGCTCCTCCGTCGATCAGAAGTTGGCACGGTTTGTAAAGGAAAGATTTCGAGCTGTCATCGAGACAGTAAGTTCCGAACTCCCATATCGTGACCCCGTACCGAAATGAGACTCCCTTAGCTTCCCGAGTTTGAATTGCCATTATTATTGTTGTTTCTTTGCCTGAAATCCCTAGCGAAATGGTTCCCACCCCTACATTTATAACAAATCAGTGTACCTTTGTTAGAAGAATTTCCCCTATTATTATCTCTGGTTGCTTAACTGGACCGGTAACCGTTCCTACCGCGGTTATTGCTATTGTTCGTGGGCTTAGAACTCGATTCAAATTGCAGAACGAACTTGGACAACTTGGAACTCAATGTGTCTACGGTATCACCGGTCTGAGCAGAACTGGAAGGCTAAGAAGGAGCCTTGTTGGTTTGGGCTGCTGTGACCATGCCTTGAAGGTGTTCTATCTCCTTTTGTAGGTTGTCCGCACTCGGGTTTGGTGGCGTTGACTGTGTCACTAAAGTTAGTGTTTGAGAAGGGCGGCATAACTAGCGAAAGCTGAACCGCAGGTGATGTACCTGCCGCATACGGTAAACCAA
>JAGDQP010024694.1:0-27669 GCA_022664845.1 Lepisma saccharinum
ACTGCATAAATAAATAAAGCCAGCGAGAGAACAGGGGGAAGAATAAATAACTTATAACTACAAATCACAGAACCGTTGTGAATAAAGTAAGATATGCAAGAAAAGCTATTTAATTACAGCACATTCAAGATATAGAATTATGTAATATGGGGACGAATTATTGCAGAGCAATTTGTCTTGGGGTCGAGCAATCACGAGGTGACTTGTCGTGGAGTCGAGTTGCACTGGGACGAGATATCATTAGAACGAGCTCTTGCTGGAAAAGGATTTATCGTTGGAATTAAACGTTGTAGAGGAACGAGTTGTCTTAGTACTAACCTGTATGGTATGAGTTATCGCGCGATACGAATTCACCACGTTGATTCGTCGCGAGACCAATCGTTGTGCTTCCCTCACCAGTAGTGTATATCTTTACTTCGTCTGGGAACGAGAGTAGGTAAGTCATAGCTGCTGTTACCGTCCCTTCTATTAATTGTATCTTCATCCGGTCTTAAATAGAATTATTCAGACCATATTATCCATAACCTGTCATGTTAAAATTAACAATACAATGTCCTGAACACGGAGTTACAGAATTAATTCGAACAATAGTTTAATTCGAACATTATAACAGTTCGCGGGGAAAATTGCATCCACATTTTGTAATACATAATAAATCGCACGTTTTCAAGAAAAACGAGGTTTCACTTTTAAAGAAGATATATTAAAAATGCGTCAAACGAAAAGGTGGCATTTCTGCTATCTATCGGTCACCAATGTAGATAGACGTATGATATGTTTGTGAAATGAGAATGGATCTCGTATTTTATAGCCAACACTAGGGGGAAAAAAATTCAGTTACGTCACTCTTCTTGAGAAGGTGCGAAATGTTTCTATCTCATTCCATAAAAAAAAAAAGCAGCGAAACTTTAAATGTGGGGCTCAGAAGCAAAAACTGCAATCTCCAGTTTTTTAGGAAACCAAGATTTTGATGAAATTGTATACCTTAAAGTGTCTAATGAAGGCAAATGAAGATAAAGCCCTAATTCTTTGTGTATTTTGTAGCTGTTGCGTAGGAAGCACAGGAAAATGTACCCATTTTATATTTACCACTATACATTTTTTTTTTCGTTCTGACGTAAAATATTCTGGAGTGGAGATTGCAACTTTTGTTTCTAAGCCCCACAAATGTTACCTTCATAAAATGAATGAGTGTATTTATTGCACATAATACAAAAAAAGTATATTGAAAGGAATGCGGAAAATAACGGAATAGGCTGGATAATTAACAATTATGTGTTACCAACAAATATGGATAGAAATGAATTTCTATTAGCAATTCTGGTCATGCTATGAGGAATTCGCTAGGCAGAAAAATTTAATTATATTGCCCATTTAGTTTGGTACTGTTACAGTACTGTTCGTTTTGTTATATTTTTTCCGCATACCTTTTCCACTGTTATTAAATTGTTTCACGCATTTCTAAGTAAACAGAATACATGAAGGTTTTGCTGTTTAAATTAACTTAGTACATAGAAGAATATATATATATATGGAGCTCCTGCGTAGCCTAGTCGGTAGCGCGCTCGACTTCGGTGCGAGCGGTCCCGGGTTCGATTCCCGGTGGGGGCTCAAATATTTCGGTGTTGACCCAGCATCGTGAGGACAATTGGGGAGCTGCTGTGAATAAAAGACAGTGGCGATCACAGTGAGAGCTTCGGCTCTCCTCTCCCAACCCGTCTGGTCAGCGTGGGAGCAGTAGACCAACTCCTCCCTTCGGGGAGAGGCCTCATCCACTAGTGGATTGAATATGGCTGTGATTTATTATTATTATTATTATTATATATATATATATATATATAGGTGATGTGTCTGTTTCAAAATATTTCAATTAAAGTGTTCATACTATTCAGTGGACCCATCACGCTCAGCCCGCAAAAAAAAAAAAAAATCAACTGTGTCCATCTGTCACTTTCTGCCAGCACCTTAACTAAAACAGGTAAATTTCCGATTTCTGTATAGCAACTTCAAATTTTCCAACTATTTTCAATCAAGTTACTCTGAAAGCGACAAGACCTTTTCATTTTCTTAATTGCTGCACTCTAAAACTTCACGCTAACACCTGAACCGAGCCACTTTAAGTCTGACCCAAACCTAAATGATCCAGCGATCAGATAACTCGGACCGAAACTCGAACCGGTCCGAAACGTAACTTGAATGGCCAGGTCGTAACCGAAATTACACGAATGACTCCGTTACCCAATCTTGACCCAAATGACCAGACATGCTCTAGACAAAGTGACCGGATTATCTAATTTTAACAAAATTAACCGATGACCTCTTGACAATGTTGCACCCTGCATGAACATTTGATACGGGCACTTCCTTTTTGACAATGTTAAAAGAATTTAATGCTTGTATCTTATTTAATAATTCAAATACAAAATTATCTTACAATAGTTTTCTGAGGGGGGCACATTTGAACAGAGTGTTGGGCAAATTTAATGTTGCTTCCTCACACTCAGAGAATTTCCTCAGAGGGATAAACAACATATGTATGGGAACATATACAGGTTGCCGAAGAAACTGACGTACTTCATTGTCGCCTTAAAGGAATTGGGAGACTATCGTTCAAAGGTGCCTCCGTAGGGGTAGATTTAAACAAGGGGGGGATAGCTTTGAACTTGATTGGTTCAGTTTTGAACAAGTCATTAATTTTATTACAAGAGCATGCCTTGTAAATACGGAAGCAGAATAAACTAAAGTTTTACTAGCGAAACAAAGAATATAAACTACGCAGTTGTTAATAAACTTTGAACTTGCTTGCTTGTTTCTTTATTGGTGCTATGAGGATTGCATAACTATTAGAACTGCATAAACTTTGAACTCGTAGTACTTTTTTTTGTAAAAAATCTTATACATAGTCTAATTGGGATACTTTAATAGTTATAACAAAATGAACGAAACACTGTTAATAATATAAGATTTGTTGCAAAATAATTTTTCTTCTCAACAGTAAGTTTTAGCTATAGTGACATAAGCTGCCACTTTGCTCAAATCTGCCCCCTTCTTTTTGTTCAAAGCTGTCACGGTACATCGAATTACGCAAATTTTGTTATTATGGGAGAGGGAGAACGGTGATCAGAAAACAACAAGGACAATTTAATACGTGAAGGAATGTACTTACTTCGTAAGTTAAAATGGAAGAATAAACTACAGTTCTCTTCTCTCGAGAAGCTTACAATCTCTGAGATTATTTTTTACTTTGGCACACACAAATTATATCAAATACATACTTCGCCAGGTAACGCACACAAATGGAGGAAAACAAATGACAGCTGTGTGGCATAGTGTTTGCAATTTATAAATGTTGGGGGAAAATATCGTGTTATTAATTAAAAGTTATCTCAAATGTTCTAAGGTACACCCGTTCAAATGTACACCCCTCCCTCTCCAATTTGAGTCCGCATTTGGAGAAAGGCAATAAACGCCAAAAATTTGAATATCTATTTTATGCCGGATTTTATATCTGGAAGGGATCGTGTATCCATACAATGAACAAAGAAACCAAAAAGCATTAGTAAAGCCTTAAGAAACAATTGCAAAATAGAGATGGGCAAAAATATCGTAGCAGCTATTTTTCCATTGTAACTTTCGCTAAATTGCTATCACTTCTACAAAACCGATAAAAAATAGCAGTTCTGGCTTAACTGCTAGTTTTCTTCAAAGGGTAAAACGCATTGTTTCCTTATTCTAAACAAACAGAACTGCTGACAGAAAAGACAGAGGGACAACTGCTCCGAGGTCCGAGTCCAGGAATTCTGCCAGAACTCACCAAAAGGATGCCCTCCCAAGTTCTCAAGTACCGCTTCTTCAAAATTAAATTTTTAAAGGTAAAAATCAATATAAACCCTAAACTTTTACTTACAGCCTCCCAATTTTGGGGTTATACTCACCAAATTGAAAATCCTGGCAGAAACACTGTACTGGGCCAGATCTATTTATTAATTTTGCATGGTTGCAAACATCCAAGAATAAAATTCTGACAAACTGATAGAGATGAACACCCATTGGATCTACGGAATACTGCGCCCGACCCGGGCACAGACATTTCACTTGTACCACTGGCACCAACCAAAAACTAACTATATCGCAAAAGTGTACCCCAAATGCTCCAAACCTTTTGTGCATGGAGGCAAATTCTCTTTTGCTTTACTTTAGATCCGGGTCTCCGGTCTACCCACTCCCTTCTTACGTTTAATCGCGGACGTATCTATAAGTTCGCTTTGGATCGGGACCGTGAACTTTCATGGGGATCCGCGGTGTGTCTGGGCATGGCGTATATACACAGTGTTTATGAACTGCACCGACAAACTTCTGGACGTAATTCCTCACATCAAAACATGACGAAACTTCCTCTGACAAATTTTCGATATGTGCCTAGTTCTGGAGCTACAGGGTATCGAAATCGTGGGAAAATGAACTTTGGAGTTTCATATTTCTAACACCACGAACAGTAGACTTGATGCGAAAGAGTACCGCCAAAAACTTCAACCCTGCTGTTTTTGAAAATTCATATCTCAAAATTCCGCAATGGGCGCCCAAAGGAAGTAGGAGATTTCGGAATATTTCTGAAGATGAGGTAGGTCGAAATGAGCTTGAATCAAACGACTTCCCGTGTGAGTAAAAATGACATACATCATCCACAGCATCCAATCGGGCAATGTTATTCAATCTCTTTGATAACAAATAAATAAAACGTTCGGTGAAATTATGAAATTCTTACTCCTACTTGTTACGTAACAACGTTTTAAAAATGTTCGATATGTTGACTCCATGATACTTGAGATATCGACTTGGTAGAAACAAATTATTGTTTCCTGGTGGAAAACCGTCCCATTCCTGCTCATTTCGATCCATCTGTACTTCAGAGAATTTCTGGGAGCCCCTAATTCCCTTGGAGAAATCCCTTGCGCACTTTTGAAATATGTATTTTTGGATAGTGCAAATTTAAAGCCTTCGACGGTACCCTACCGCATCACCTCTTCTGTTCGTTATGCGACGTCGGCATTTGGTCTGCGAAGGCGGGGCCGACGTCGGGCTTTGAAAATCCCGACGAGGAGCCGACGTTGGCGGGCAGGTTTTGGGCGGGGGTTACGCCTGCCTCTATGTCAACCCCAACGGATGCCCTTAAAATTGCCCGAATACAAAACTCCACTTATGGATCGCGCCGACCTTCCACCGGCTACTTCCCGATTAGTAGTTGGTCGGGCCGCCGTCGGTGTCGACATTTGGCTTGCTGGGGTGAAGCTCTAAAGTGCATTTTCCGACGTTTTTGGCAGCTTTAGCTCGGAAACTATGCAATTTCGAAAATTTGTCAGAGGAAAGTTCGTTGTGTTTTTATGTGAGGAATCATCTCCAGAAATATGTCTGTGTAGTTCATAAACACCCTGTATATAATCACGCGTACGAAACTTAATTACGCTCACTCTCCCCACCATACTCACCCCGTTATACATTCCTGATTAAATTGTGTTTTGATGTACTGTTCCCTCTCCTCCAGTTAGTTTAAGCTTGCGATAATTACATACAATAGTTTTCGGACAGTTATACTATGAATTAATCTAGCAAATCCTCACCTCAGCCCATCACTCTACTGTACATATAACAGGTTACAGGTAAATAAGTCAGTCTAAAATTGTGTTTTACACATTTTTGTCACAGTACGGAATAAACAATTCGCATTTAGATATATTTTGTTCCAAACTGCTATTTTTAACTGGTAATAGCAACAGATATTTGCATATAGCAACTACTGTTATCACTGCTACATAAAAACAACAGTGTTGCCCATTCTCAGTGCAAAATTTCTGTCAGTTGGGAGAAGGAAAAAAATCTGAATTTATTACTTACTTGTAACTTTAGAGTTCATTATGCTTAAATTTCTTGTAAATAACATTCATTTGAAGGTTTTTATTGCGTTTTTCTTCATTTTTCTGGACGATCTTTCCATACTTGCGTCCATCAGTTGGAAGAAGGAAATAAATCCACCAACTTTTTTAATTTTACAAGGAAAAATACAATACCTGGAAACTGTTATAGCAGTACATAAGGATCAGACCGTTCTGAATATTCAGTTAAAATTTAGTTTCCTTTCAATAAATAATAAAAATGTTATATACATTTTGTTAATTTCCTACAAAACAGATTTTTGGATTTATTTCCTTCTTCCAACTACTGATTCATTTGTACATCTCCGGAGATACTTTTATTCTTTCCTGGGATATGAGATATCTGCATATCTTATTAGAATTGTTAGAAAGTTTTCGTGTTCATATTTATCGTTCTATGGAGGGGGGGGTAACACCCTTAGTCCCAGTCAGAAACACTGTTTAAACGCAGCATTGTATAATAAGGTAAGAAAAACTCTGCCTTGTCCTCCGAGTGGCCGTGTCAGGCCGCGTCCTAAACATAGACCCGGTCAAAAACTTGAAACGATTAATCCGGTGATCCATTTCAGCTCTGGTCTGAATCTTGCAGCTAAAGAGAAACTGATTTCTGATTTGAGTTCAAAAATCGTGATTTATTCGGCCCTTTTAATCCGTTGACTCTGAAATCATCAGGTCCTCTTCACTTGGTTAGCATTCTCCATTTAAAGGAGTCACCCTATACGAACTTCACTATGTTGTCATCGGGCCTGCCTTAAGTTGTACCATATACCAGTTCGTTGTTACTTAACAGAGTGATTTGAGGGAAGTTGCCAATCGGGGGAAGATGACTACAGTAGTTTAATTCCACAACTATGACACCAGATGGAAAAGTTATAAGTGTGTAAGATGTCCTCTATAGGACTGTAGTGAAAGTTGCGTAATCTGTCATGTGGATCGAAGCAAGCCCTTTGAAGGAAAAAAATACCTAATTTTTAGCTTAAAAATAATTTCCTCTAGTCAGTAAACAGTCTAGGATTGGGCTTAATTCCCTGACAGAGTAGAAAATGGACTTGAATATGGTAGAATTTATTGTCAAGTACTTGCTTAGACTGTATGGCAAAAAAGTCATGTAAATGGAGGGAAATATGTGAATAGGCGTCTTGCCCTTAAGGTGGGGCTAGATGTTCCCTATATAAATGAATTGCATCAAATACGATTGTTTTCAGGTAAGATGTTCATTTCTTTGAACAGTTATTCTTGAAAAGAATGTGGTCATACAGGAATATTTCTAGTTGGTAGTGTGCGTACGGTCAGCTCCAAATCTTAACGTCCTTCTATAATATTTCAGATCTAGATTGCACCCTCCCCATCTGCATATCACTGTAATCCGATACCATTATTGTCAGACTTGAACCGATCATACGGAGAAAACTATTGAGCATCTTGCGTTGCCAACTCAGAATAAAAAGAAGTTAGGTTTTCTATCATAGTTTTTTTATAGGAAATATTTTGTTAGCATTACAGTAAGAATTAAACAATGTTAGCAATAAATGCATCTCTTATCTTTCGTCTTCAGAATTAAATATAAAATAACCCCAGGAATATTCGTAATTATCAAATTTCTATCAATAAATAACAAAGAGAAAAAGATTCAAAAAGTGGAATTTTTCAGTATTACATAGACAGATCACATGAGATAAATACTTGGGTGAACGTATTACCATTAATTAAAATTAATTCTTGAGCACTTAGTTTACCTCGCAAACAAAAATTAATTCTTGTAATCAGGTATTCGGCCAACATTTTCAGTTTGGGGGGTGCAAAATTAAAATTGGGAGGGGTAAGGGGAGTTCTGCACGGTTTCTATCGATTTTTGAATGTAAAAATTTTAAAAGTGAGGGATTTTTTGGAGATTTTGGAGGGTGACAACTCCCCGCATGGGTCTGGTGGAATCACTGCTTGTAACACAACTACGAGAGCATTTTAAAATTAACAGAAACCATGAAAAACAATCATGGTTTGAATTTTATTTGCAGCCTTTAGGCATCTGTTTCAAGCGAAATTTTTCCTATGCTTTCGAACTGGTCTTGTTTTAGATTATCAATTCTATTTGAGCAATAATTTATTGATTCTTTAATTGACAACAATACTGAGCAGCGTGGAATAGTGATAACGTGCTTGCTTCATAATCGGATCACTCTCCATGTATTGTCCTTGTAGCCAAGGACGAAAATAATCTGAGATTATGGCAACGCAACACACACTGAATAAATTTTCACAACAAAACAGAAGAACACAGAGAAAAGAGTCAGTTTTTCAACACATGCTTGTTTCGTAACGAATTATCCTTATGTTAAGATATGCCGCAAATAATATATTCAAGCAAAAAGATAGGAGACCTCACACCAAGACTTTTTGAAATCTTAATACAGCACTTTCATGAAACTAAAACATCTGAACGTGGTGTAAAATTTTGAGTCTGCCACCCTGATTTTCGTCCGAAGCTGGACGAGGATGACAACTGTCAAACAGCGGGAAACAGCTCTGGAGCGAAACTAGCGAATATGATAGTGAGTGGCAGGGGGAGGAGCAGGTGTCATGTAGATATTTTTATCTGATTTCAGGGTCGTCTTACTTTGTTTCCCTGTATACGTGTTCAATAGAATTTGAATGTCATTTATGACTTTTTAGGAACTACGGTTGAGGCCGGATAGAAGTGAGGTGAGGATATGGGAGAGAAGTCGGTCAGGGGTTGGTTTGGAAAACACCATCCCAGCATTCATCTTGTGTGACTAAGGAAAACCCTGGATAAATGTCAGTCAAGATGGCCGCCGCGGAAACCGAACCCACGACCTACTGAAGTCGAACCCAATGCTCTATTTACTGAGATACCGGTACTCGCTACATGTTAAATAGAACTATACGTTAAAAGGCTTTTGATTCATTTCAAACAAAATGTAAAGTTATTTCTGCATTAAATTGGCGCATATTCCATTATCACATAAAGAGAGAAATCTGCGTTTTCAAGCAGATTTCATCAACGTGGACACTGGAACAAATATTTTCTTAAGTGGTGGAAATATATCCATACTTGTTCATGTATTCTAGTCATATTATGGATATTATAGGCATGAAGTTTCACTATTATTGTCATATAGCTTAGTTATATTGTATTAAGCAATTCAGTGGACATCTTACGCTGATGTATTGGGTAAGATGCCTATTTTGAAGTTTAAAGGTCCATATTTCCGTTGTACTTCCGTCAGCATGAGCATGAAAGTTCGAAATATATTTGTGCAAAATATTGCTATTCTGTTTCTTTTAATTACTGCACAATGGCTCCTACACCAAAATGTGTGGCATCTTCCCTCAGTCCATTATATTTAACTCTATACATAGGCGATATGAGACAGTGTCTGTCTCCGAGCATTGTTTCATCGTACTCAGAGTGGTTATTCAGCATGAGGTTTTATATTTTCCCTCAAATCCCTGATTTTCCTCAGTCCTACACTGTAAAAAATGGTTTCTCAAAATTGAGAAGAAAGTTCTTATATGTGCACCGAGAAAGGATTTGATTAGAAATGAGATATTAACATTCTCTTTTAATTTAAAATGAAAGTATGCCGGTTTGAAAGAATGGTTACTTACATTATACAACGGTCAATGATCATGCAAATTTGTGATGCAGGGCGAGACCATTTTCTTTGAAGTGTGTATAGTTTATGAATGTTATACCTTTGTTGCAGGATGGTCGAAAAGAATAAAAAAGAGTTGTTTCTATTATTTTTGATGTTATTTGTAACCTCAGTTTCATATATTATTACTACAGAGAGTTAAGGAAGGAGTGAATCTAATCGATAATGATTTTCTTCTCTTTCATGGACACACTGAAGCAAAGATTAATTGAAGAGTACAGGTAAAGAAGGACAGATGTCCATGAAAGGTGATTTCTTGTAAAACGCAGCTGGTGTCCTCATCCATGTAGCCATTAGATCCCTTCGTTTCTCTGGGAATGCAACGTAGAACGTTGTCATCTATTTTCCATTCATTTGTCTGGCTATGTGACCGACCAATCTCCACTCAATCTTCTTCTAGGTCTCAATCATATCATCTACATTTGTTTGAGAACGATTCCAATCATTTGTTTTCCTCCCTCTACTAGTTATTCCCACCACGTATACTGACTTTGTTTTGCCGCGCAGGATAAACAGGAGCGGTTTCCCAAATGCTTTGTTGTCACTTTTTTCTGGAAATGATAAGTCGTGAATAGCGGGAAGATTGACGATTGTTGTAAGTCGGACTGAACTTGATTTTACTTGGCGGAAACGTTAATGCATTGAGAAGGTAATGCACAAAACACCACAAGTCCAAAAGCTCACATCGCTTATGTATAATATTTATTTCCATTTCTCTTTTCAAAAATACATGAAACAGGAATTGAATAAGGTTCACTGAAAGATTTATGTATCAATTTATATCAGTTAGCGTCACGCAGGTTAGTGTCCCTGAAACGTGTTTTCTGTCATTTCTGGAAAATCTGACTAGATGGACATGTTTTTTTTTTTTTTTTTTTTATGTTACCGCAATATCACGGCAATGAAATACCATAATATGTAAATTTCTTCATAAGGTTACGTTACTTGACAAACACCGTGTATGTTAATAAACATTCCAACTACGATATTTTCCAACTACATCTTAACGAATTAATACCATTCTGAGAAAGACAAAGAAAACTGAAGAAGCATTGATCCACTGATCTAATATTAAAAGACGGACTAATTGTTTTCAGTACCGTGTAAAAGAACTGTAAGAGGTTAGTAGCACACCTACAGCAGTGTTATAGGTTTCAATCAGCAAATGTAATTCTGGATTCTGTTTCTGTGCCATTTCGATTAGTCCAATAATATTATATTTTAATTATCTCCCCGTCATTTAAAGATTATTTCTGTGAGCATATATGAAAACAAATTGGAGATGCTCATAGAAAAGCTGCCATTAGGCTGACTTGAAGGATCGCACTTTCATCTCTCACTCATTGGGTGGTTGATTCAATATATGAACGAAACGTCATAAGCATTTTGCCGTTGGGCCGACGATAGTCTGATTAGCGTTTATTATCGGGCCGACCTCGGCCCGCTTACACTTTTTCCGGAGTTGGTCTATCTTCGTGTCATCGGCGGTTTCAGCGCTACTCCCGCCATAATCCAGCCGCTATCCCACCTGATTCCGGGTGTCGAACGATGAGCCGTTCAAATGTTATACTAACAGAATGTTTTAATAAATGGATTAAAGAATATTACAAGAAATTCTGATCTTCATTCCCTTAGGCTATGTATTTTAGTTTCGTAACAACTGTTAATTCTTGCGTGTGTCTGCCGCTGGATTTGTGACCTTTAATTTTGTGATCTGCTTTAATGCTCCATTGCTCTAACCACTTATCTACGGGGGCATTTTGTGATTTCCAATCCGTTACGAGACTGTAGTCTTCAAGAAATGTGATCACAAAAAATATGGCATATATGCCGACTTCGGGCTGCTCGTAGCAAGGGCGAGAATACATCGGGAGTACCACTTTAACTGAGGACGACTTCGGAAAAAGTGTAATTCCGATGACGGACTGATGGTAGCAGCCTTCGTCCGCCCCACTCACATGCCCGACATCAATTCAACTTAGCGACTATCCCGATGTAGTCTTCGATGGCCCGAATAAGTCTGCCACCAACAATACGAAAGCGGTTACCGCTCACGTCCCGCTGAACAGCCGCCTGCAGTCCTTGAATCATCGGCCATGTCGCCATAGCCTGTAGCGGATCGACAAGGTGCAGCGGTCTCTTACTCATGGGGAAGTTATTGTCATGGATAATTTTGTGAAAGAAAAACCGCTGGACGTGTGGAAAATAGAGCTATGTAATATTCGATATATTGAACGATAGATCGATAGTTTACAATACCTAAATATCATACCAGTAAATCGAAAATCAATATACCGCATATCGATATAACATATATCTAAGTGGGCTATATATCTTTGATCTCAATGACTTTTATATTTTAAAATATTATTTTGTGCGAGCGATATTTGAATTTCGAAAATATTTCAATATGGAGTACATTAGATTTCTTACTGTAATTTATATAAACAATGCTTGATCTACAACTATTCTTCATTGTGAATGATATTAGATTCCCAATAATAATTCGATTTGGTATAATTCGATTACAACCAATTTTACAATATGAACGATGTATAATGTTCAGTATTTCGAAATTTCGATTTTGATGATATACAGGGTGTATCAGGACCTCTGGTACAAACTTCAGGGGGTGAATCATCATATAGAAACAAGGAAAAAGTTCATATGAACACACGTTCTATCATGCGTAGTTTCGGCGCTAGAGAGCCCCAAAGACTTTCAAAAGTGTATTTCAAGGCGATTTATTTCCAATACTGATAGCTGTGAGCTGGCGGCTTGTCGTTTCATCAAAGAAATAGGATTGTATTGTTCAGAAAATGCACATGTCAGTAGTGACGGTAAAGGGAGCAAGAGATTCCCCGATTGAAGTGGGGAATTCCCCAAGAATTTAACAGCGAATGTGCATCGAACAGAGCAAGTAGAGGATGGATAACTTCCTATCAGAGAACACCACCACGTTGATTCCAAGGTGATACCTCAAACAGATGCAAGATGGGGAAGAAATAAAGAATGTTTTGCGTGGTTGCATAATTTCACTCGGGAATCCCTCGTGCATTTTCCCATCACTTTTGAGATGTGCATTTTCCGAAAGAGTAGGTCCGATTTCTTTGACGAAACGATGGACCTCAAGCTCTACAGCTATTAGTATGTAAAATAAATCGCCTTGAAATTTAGCTTTGGACGTTTTGGGGGCCCTCTAGGGCCGAAACTACGCATTATAGGGCGCGTATTCATATGAACTTTTTTTCTTGTTTTGATATGAGGATTCACCTCCCGAAGTTTGTACCAGATGTCCTGAAACACTATGTATAGCTCTTAGACTTTCAAGCGACGTCGATGTCCAAGATCAAAATTCAGAATTCGCACAGAATTGATTCCCAATCATATCAGTCACCATATCTTCTGTATATCATTCATACCACCATACTATTACAAGAATCTTAATCTATTAATCTTGTAATCGGGAGAACTATAGCTCTAAATATGGGACAATGTATTCTAACAGTGTTCTTGTTCTTCTTCCTCAGCCACACTAGTCAAATGATATGTTGGTACTCAGTTGTAGCCCGGACAGAACACTTACGAATATTGAAAACGAAATGATGTGGTTTTTCTGATATTGTATTTTAAATGCTCGTATCAAATTGAAAACAAACAAAAAAAAAAGAAAAAAACAGACAAGTCTGTTCAAGACTAATCTACAGACAACAGAACTGCATTAACTATCCACATACTCCCCATTCAGCTGATGGCCGTCTCTCATTTCTGTAGGAGTTTGTACTTGTAGATACCATTGCTGCAAAACGCCGTGGAGGTGAAACTAGAAAGTCATTGTTTGTAACTATTCACATCGGTATCATTTTGAAAGGTCTTCCAGCAAAGAAGATTGAGAGGGATCGAATTAAACAAAACTACTATCAATGTTCGAGTGCCGTCTACTTCTTCATGCATCCGGCACATCACAATATCCAGTGACGAATTTTCTGTACCACTCATAGCACAAGTTCTATCCAATACAACTGTAGACTAAAGCGTTTCGTAGTTTCCTCAATGCTTCGCTCTCTGTCACCTATTTCAAGAAGCAATATTGCCCTTGCATTTTCTGCAGAATGTTTCATCTCGTTGCGCACACGAATAATTCACAAATGCTACATTCCTGTATTGTCCTACAGAATATAATATACCTACTCAATATACCACAAAGATTGTTATATTATGTGTGGAAGGGTAGTGGCCAGAGCTGAAACGGGTCACCAGGTCATTCGGGTCAAGTTTTAGACAGGGTCTTGGCTTAGGACCCGGCCTCACCCGAATTTGATTTAATTTTTAAGGCCTTTAAGCAATTTTAGATGAGGTCGGATGGGATGATTGGTGGAATAAAGAAAGTCGGAGGAAACAAGAGAACCCCGAGAAAATCCACGCACACGGTGTTTCTCTGCTACAAAACCCACATGGCACGATAAGGGGTTGAACCGACAAACCCAAGCCCCAGAGATGAGCACCCTAACCGTTGATCCACAGCAGCACTCCGGCCTGACCAGAATTAGACCCTGTAACCCAGATAACAAATCAGAGTTTTCAATTATTTCCTTACGTTTTAACACTATTTCTTTCATGGGTGACCAGGACCGGGGATGTTACTACCCAGAGCACGAAATAAACGTCGCCAAAATTCCCAGTTAATGATATTTCCCAGACCGGGTCATTCGGGTCAAGTTTCGGTCGAGGTATCCGGTTCACATATGTTCGAATAAGACCGTGTCACCGGTTCACTAAATGTGACACAGTTTCAGCTCTGGTAGTGACACCACAGGCTCGTTATCTTCAAGCTCTGAAAAAATCTTGATATTTTGTTCACAATCCAAAAAAAAAAATTAAATAATTTATTGACAAATAACAACGGAAATAATCATAACAATCATCAATATTTAAAAATATATATATAAAAGGATTTTGTAAAAAAAAATACACGGTTTTTAAGCCAAGAAAAATGGACTAAAAAGTAAAAAACAATAAAATTATCAATCGGAAAATAAAAGCGTGGGTGCTCTTGCTTACCTTATCATAAAATCATAATATCTAAGAGCACCCACGCTTTTATTTTCCGATTCATAATTTTATTGTTTTTTGTTTTTTTGCTTTTTAATCCATTTTTCTTGGCTTAAAAAGGGTGAATTATTTTTAAAAAAGTCCTTTCTTTAATTTATTTTTTAAAATACTTTTTAATTTATTTTGTTTATTATTCTTTTCGGGTTATTTCAGTGCTCATACCTTTTCTTCAGCTAATATTTTGTGGCCCAAATTCTAAAGTGTTCTGCAACCAGCCAAACCCAGCCGCGGTGCACGCTAGTATTTATTTTAGGATAAAGCAGTCTGTAATAACATAATATTAAAATATGTTTGTAAAATATACATATTATAGAAATATATGAAAGTAACAATGGAATGTTGTATTATCGCTCGATTTACACCGCTGTGCAAAATTTCATCATTGTATGACGTCGGGAAATGAGTTAAATTAATGTTGCAAGATTTGTACCAGAGATGAAACATGATTACAAAGTAAGTTAATAAAAAAGCGTGTAAAAATCGAAGAAAGAAAGGAAAGTACCAAGCAAAGAAGCAGTAGACACCAAAATATACGTAGTTATCGAAGGAAATGACGCTGAAGAAATTAATTAAGGTCGATCCTGTTCACGCCGGTCATCTTGATTGAGTTTTACCCGAATTTTCTTCAGCCGCACCGAGTGAATGCAAGAGTGATACTTGTAGTTTTTATCCTGGCCGATATCTTCCCATTCTCTGCACCCAGATGACCGCACGTCGAGCGACGTCTTCCGACGGACTTCTGGCACAAATGTTTAATCCATCCCATTAAGGTTAAATTAAAAATAAACAATTGAATGAAGTCAGCATAAATTATGAAAATTACACTCAAAGATGAATTTTAGTATATAAAAAACCTTGATACTCATAAAATTCAAGAACCGTGCAATTCTGAACAGTTTTAATGAATAAACATACTCAGTTGTTTAAATAATATCTTATGATTTCTAAAAATTGAAGTAAAAAAATAATATTAAGAACTGTTAACACTACCTACACGGGAGAAAGGCGAGCAAACACGTTTTTAAAACAGAAGTTTGTTGAGGAGAGAAAGTAGATGAAGAGATCAGAGAGATATATAAAAGACAGTCGACGCATCTTTCACAGCATCACAGCTCCATCTTCCAGTCTTACCTTCAGGGACACAAGCAGGGCAGTTATGAAAGCCTTTGTAAGTATTAATATTTTCATTTTGTTTTCTCTTAATCTTGGTGTTAAAGGGATTAGTAGTTTCAAATTTGGCCTTTAAGCATCTTTCCCTCACGCTGCGATGAGTAGGAGAAAGAGAGCCTGTGGAAGAGTCGGCCAGGGTCCAATTTGAATGTACCATCCCGGCATTAGTTTGGTGAGAGTGAGGCAAAACCCTGGCATACAGGATGGCCACGTAATAGGATCGATTCCGGATCTTTCCAACGAAAGGCCAGCACCATAGAGTAGTTTTAAATATCACAGATTCAAATAATACACCTTTCTTTACTTCTCCTTCGAGTATGTAGAACTACTGAAAGTTACAATGGATATATTTTTTAAATATCAGTATACATTACGTACTATATACACTGAAAAAAATAATACACGGTTAAAAATGGTTTCTTAAAGTTAAGAGATAAGTTTGTATCTGTGCACTGAGAAACAATTTTCCTAGAAATGAGATATCAGAATTTTCAATTAATTTGAACATAAGATCACTAATCTTATTTCCAAATTGTTATACTCTTAATTTTAAATCAGTGAGAATGCTGATATCTCATTTCTAAGACAATAGTTTTTCGGTGCACAGATAAGACCTTTTTCTCAATTTTAAGAAACCGTTTTGTATGGTTACGTTCATTATACACTCTTGTTCCAATCACTTCTCAAATTCTCCTAGATAATATAAAAGATAACATAAAAGTAATTATATGGGCGGTAATAACACTATGGCTTACGCCCGTCCCGAAACTCTTTTGGTGTTTAGCTCGGCAAGTATAAGTAATGAGTACAAGAACATATCATGGTTTCACATACTCTTCTGGAAGGAAGCTTTGAACGTTTTTATACACATTTCGTAGCACACATCTTGTTGACAATGTCTTGATAATTTCCAGATCATTCATTTTTAAACCGAAGTACTTCAATACGAGAATAGTAACAAGATTTCTATGTACTACTGATACATAGTTCAGTTGATGAAAGCAATAATTGCCATTCTTAATGTCGTTTTCCCACGATTTTCTTCAGGCTTACCAGGCGAAAGCCGAGATGTTGCCTTCAACAAGGCCCTGCCTGCTACTTTCCTCAGTTTTGCTCTCATGGATATACGAAAGTCTAAGTTGTGGTGGTCTGTAGCCACAAAGAAATTCAATGACCTGGAATATAAAGTTATTTTCGACTACTAGAGAAACAGCTCGGGTTTCTCCCCGTTATCGCTAAGTTTCTTACGCCTTTTCTAGGCCACTACATTTGCTTTATGATACGCTACAGAAAAGTTGCACGAAAAATGTGCTTTTAAAATGTAAAAAAATGTCACTTTATATCGTTTACCAAAGAAAAATCCCACCATTACGAGCGTCATTGCCTAATCCCTAAATTGACGAGATTTATATTAAAAAAAAATCACTCATTCATTGAATTCAAAGTACAAGAGAATGCGATGGGAGAGCACCTGCTTGTTCAAACAAACAAAATGCTAATCGATTTTACAAAAACGAGAGACTGGTAGAAAGAGCTATATAGGAGGATTAAAACAGTCATTAAAATTACCATATCGGCAAACATGTGTTGTTAGACGCACTTAAAATTTCACTGTGACTCCTGACATGAGATAATTGCATTTGTCTAATAAACTAATTAAACGCTTCTCCATGGGTTACAAGGGAATTAAAACAGAAAATATATTGTGATTGGTTGTTTTCCACTACAATTTCAATATTATTATTCAGTAGTGACACTTGTTTGAACGTTTTTAATGCTATATGTATGGGATTTTACTCATTGAGGCTGCAGATCGTCATGTAACCCACATTCCTCTGTTTGTGGGACAAAGAATGGAACATTTAGTGATTTTGAAGGTTATTTTTATGTACTATTCCGGTATTTGATAAGTGTGTTTTAGGAAATGCTCAGGAAAACATTAGACAGGGCGAGTGAATCAGTGGTAAATTTCATTTCCTATGTACATGTTATTCACACGAAACTAATGTTTAATCATGTTATTTTAATTTATGGTTTTTATTACGGAAGTTCATTCTCTTCATTGAAGTGCTGTAATGAAGAAATTCCTTAGCACCGCGTGTGTTGAATGACTTATGTTTTATTCTAAGCATTTTTTAGTTCAATCATGCTCCCTAGACCGCTCTTTTTCAGCCATTTCCGTGATATCTGCGTTAGCACGGAGAACATTATTACGTAGATTGAAATCAGTTTTGTAATTTCCTCAATACTAGCAAAGTTTGAAGTTACAAATTTAATAAATCAATTGGAAATCATATGCAGAATATGTATTAAGATGTTTGTCCGCTAAGAATTCAATAACGCATTAAATTCCTTCATCAAACAATAAATGGTAACACCAAATATAGTATCAATTACTACATGAATTTGGAATTGGGTTGAATTGATTTTTTGGTTTCTAAACATCTATGGGTCAGTTCGGGATAGAGTACAGAAAGGAGGCGGAAGGGAGTCGCCCGGGTTACAAGTTCGCAGTACCATCTCTGTATTTTCCTGGTGTGACTGAACACAAATTTGGAGAAGTGTAGTCCCGTAGACCAGAGGCAAAGATACAGTAGTACCGTCGAAATTGATGGCAAGGTGCATACGAGTTCATCTTACGGCAACCGTTCTGAGTTTTGACCTAGTTTTCCTTTAGTTACACAATACAAATGGCGTTATGCTACCTTCAATTAAGACCAATGTTGCTTCTCTACTTAAACGGATAACATTAACAACGAATAACTACAGCCTCAGATCGCTAAACTCAAATCTGAAATCATTACCTCCCCAGCTGCTTTTATTGAAGCTAAAGCGTCAATTCTTACAAAACAAATTAAAAGGGCGTACCAGTTTTAGAGTCAAAGTCATAGTTTTCCCACCCTTTCAGACTATGAGGAATCCAACAGTGTACAAATCATCTCTGACTTATAGTTACTGAAATCTAAGAATAAACTGTAACGCTTCCTTGCATTCATACGTGGGCTCTAATAATATACAAAGTAAACGTTCGTAGTTCCTCCACGCAGACTAATGCGATTTAACTACCGAGTAATATTTTTGCCGCTGTAATATCAACACCTGTTTTCATCTCTTTCAATAATACAGAAGAAATGTAGCATCGCCAGGTGAGCAAAGTATTCTCATTGTTTCTATTAATGAATATCAATATGCAGGTACAAGTTTCTTGAATATAGGAAGTACATTTCTGTATAAAACCAATTCTCAACCTAATTTATACATTAGTGTAGTGTATATATTATTTACTTGTTAAACGATACTGCTCTTTCATACAATAAATTTTGGCTTCCTACATAATGATCTTTTTTTTTAAGCTAAAAAGAACTAACTTCATACGATTGAGATGAACGCCTCAGCCATATAAATAAATTCAAATCAATTCATGAATAAGAAAAATGACTTTTCATAGTTTTTCACTAAACTTTCAATTTCTATCGTTTATAGAAAACAAAGAACTGTGGTAAATGATGCCAGTCTAAAACATTAGAACAAAGGGCAACTTATCGGTGTGTTATTTAAATAACAACAACTAGTAGTACTTACATAGCCTTAATAATTGAATTCTTAACAACGTCTTAAACATTACCTACAGATTTTGGTAAAAAGGACTCCGAACCACTCCGTTTAATAGACCACTGTTGGAATTGAGCCCCTGACCAAACATGCAAAATGCGAGTGTATTAAACTCTAGGCTCCACCGAGGAAACATAATTTTATGCCCAGTAATGTTTGTAAAATACTTCACTATATAATGTGTAGTACTGTTCTGTAGAATCGACACCAAAAAATCCTTCACTTTAATAAAAATTCATTTTGCCAAAAAAAATGGAAATGCACGCCCCGCAGCAGGAAAATATCAACGTTTGAAATCACAGAATAGTTTGAGATGGTGTAAATGTGTTCTGCTAAATGAGAGACTATACTCGTAGCCTTGTAATTAATTGATCACGTGTTTGAGTTCCGTTCGTACTCAATGGTTTCGGAATCCATTTATAACTGTAAATACCATCCACATAACGCTATCATTATGTCCTTTATACTCGGGACAACATGCAACAACCATTGTATCACCTTAAGCAGAGACCTTCTATCTGAAAGCTGTCTCCATCCAGAACATCCATAATTTTCATAATATCTTTAAGTAGAATTAACCTTAAATCTTGAAATAAACAAAGATAACACTTTACTGTAAATAACAAGAATACTGCCATGGAGTTTGGAGAACATTAACGTTTTTTAAAATAGCCATTATTTCACCTATTGGGACTGGCAATTTGATCACACTAACAAACCAAAGTGTTAGCGATCATTATAAGATCTAATGTACTTCTTTCCATTCACAGAAGTTCTTAGCTCTTTTGGCTTTGGTAGCCACCGCCAGAGCTAAAGAGGAAGACTCAAAGAAGGAGGAGAAACAACCAGAGAAGAGAGGTCTGTCTGGGTTTGGCTTCGGCGGAGGTGGATTCGGAGGTGGTCACGGAGGCGACTTTGGAGGTGGTCAAGGAGGCGGCTTCGGAGGTGGACATGGAGGCGGCTTCGGAGGTGGACATGGAGGCGGCTTCGGAGGTGGATTTGGAGGTGGTCACGGAGGAGGTTTTGGAGGTGGATCCCTTGGAGGCGGCGGCGGCGGCGGTGGTGGTGGCGGCGGTGGTCATGGAGGCGTCATCACTATCACCAAAAATGTACCTTACCCTGTTCCTCAAGCTGTTCCTTACGCAGTCGAAAAGAAAGTTCCTTACCCCGTCCCACAACCTTACCCTGTCCCTGTTGAAGTGAAGAGACCAGTCCATATTCCTAAACCCTACCCAGTTCCAGTAGAGAAAGTTGTAGCAATCCCAGTCGACAAACCTGTACCTTATCCAGTAGTAAAACCTGTCGCTGTACCAGTTACAAAGAAGGTCACAGTCCAAATCCCCAAACCATACCCAGTTGAAATTACTAAAAATGTTCCCGTCGCTATTCCAGTACCCAAGAAAGTAGTTATTACACAGCCTGTTTTGATTCCTGGTGGTCATGGTGGATCATCTGGCGGAGGAGGAGGTTTTGGAGGTGGACACGGAGGATTTGGAGGTGGTGATCATGGAGCTGGAGGTGGCTTTGGAGGTGGCCATGGAATTGGCGGTGGATTTGGCGGTGGATTTGGAGGTGGATTTAAACACTGATTTAAAAGGTAACAACACCAATATACTGTTAATAAAGGATCATTAGTTACGACACACAATTTCCGCGTTCGGCTCACACATTCTCTTCTCCTCTGCACATACAATTCTCACCGTTCAAAAATATTTAAATCAGAAACTTGTGCTATTCATCAGAACTTTCGATGGACAAAAGTCAAGCGCTTTTATTATCTGACATCAACAGTTCCATAAAAAGATATTAACATTTGCCTTAATTTTCTTGAACTTAAATTATGCGTGCACTTGCATTTTGCCAGAAGAAATACGAGAGATTTTATTCAATAGCAGCACCTTGAATTTCCCTATGAAACACGTTGTTTCCTAAGAGATGAGAATATGTACATTACGGTAAATAACTTGCATGCAAATCACCTTTTCTAGATCTAACTCCACGTTTATTTAATAGTATTTGGCAGAAAGAGAATGAACGTAGCTCTACTAAATCTGCGAATTTTCTAGGTTGTTTCTAGTCTGCAAAGCTTACCACTTGAAGCTACATCAACAACCTAACTGGTTGTTTACGTGTCAGAACTCTGTGTCCAGGCGTAACTGAATAATCTTTCGAATAGTAGATTTGAAGTATTTAAGCTAGTTAATTGTTCAACTTCCCTTAATTTGTCTACATAGGAGTGCGTGAAATTAAATTCATATGTTTGCTTTACGTCATACAAACGCTTTAAATGTTGTGTCCATATCAAATAATGACGTAGCATTACTTTATATTGAATTCAGAAAGACTCTCAGTATGTATATCATGTTAATAATGATAGGTTATTAACAAAATTTAAAAGACATTAGCAAAATTAGAATCTTCCGTATTATCTTGCTAAAACTATAGGCAACATGATAAGATAAGATAAAATGAATTTAATGAGCGGTAACAGCACTATGGCTTAAGCCCGTTCCGAAGTAGGTAACATGAATAACAACCATAATGTTGATTTCAGTTTCCATTGTATAATATTCCTTATATGTTTTAATATTCATGATTAATTACTGTAATTGAATACTTCGTTGTACTCTATTAGAATTTCATATTTGCAATAATCAATCTCTCTTTTACGAAACCTTTCCTTTGGAAAACTGGTCCCCAGTAACCATTCTTGCTTGCAATAGGCAAAAATGAAAATAATTGTATTCATATATACATAATTATCATATAAATTTCAAACGTATGATTGAATAATTATTAATAAATTAAGGACTCACTGGAAATGTATATAAGATCAAAATTGCAGAAGAAATTCCAATTTCGAAACTATCTTATTAGTAGCTATGAACTTCATTTTAAAGTCAGAATATTTATAGAGGTGAACATTTATTTTCGAAATTAAGATAAATAATAAGCTTTACCTCTTGCTAAATTATGCTTAGAAATCAAAATAATTTATTGAAACTGTTTTGTCATGAATTAGTTTTGTTCCATGAGCAGCACTTCCTGTTTCATTTCTATTTTATTCCTTGTATATAGAAAGATATATTTCATTTGTAATGTCAAGTAGTATGTTTATGAATAGTTTTATATACCCTCCGGTTGTCTAAGAATTTACATGTTATTTTTCCTTTCCCTGTTATGTAATGTTATTTTACCAGTTTTTTTGTTTATGTTTTTCTATTTTAGTTTCAGGTTGCTCACCTCACAGTCAGGAGAAAGTAGATGCCGTGTTTTGTTTCCTCTGTGATGATGTTTTCTCCCAATTGTTACTCTTTTGATGTTTCTCCTAAACTTTTAGTGATGTGAACTAACGTTTGGTTAAATAAAGTTGTTTGATGTAAATTTAAATGAAGTATTTTTTTCTTTAGTGTGTGGCATATGAAATGTACTCTTTTCCTTTGTTATTCAAGGTTCAACGACGAATACAACTCATTCGCTAAACATATATAATATTCCTATTTTAGTTATTAAACAAAAACAACTCTGCAAACCTTTAATGTTACCCTGTTTAGAAAAACAACAATTACATGTTTGTACTTTGAGTACAGGATGTTGTCCCTTGAGATGCATAAACAAACTCCACCGAAAGTTGAATGTGATTGCTTTCCTTTTCCGCGAATCAAACTTGAAGCAGATTTTCCTGAACACTTTCCGCGAATAACTAAACTCAGTGTGGTTACTAGTCATCTTAAGTTTAATGTAAATACTATACGGTTTACGAAGCTTTTCAAGAATAAATTAAAATTATTCATAACATATTTGTTTTACCCACGATTCCAAGTTTCCAGGAATTGCAGGATACTATGATGGACAAATGAAAGGAGAAAGCTTCGATATCTGCAGAAAGATGAGGTTTTACCATAAAATATAAGAAGCTGGATTCCGGATATTAACAAAGTACTCTATTAAATAGTTATCTACTACTAACTTGAAGCTAGACTGGATCTACGCGTATAAACAATCATTTGATCTAAAGCACTCTTGTATATTCACAGCCAACTTTAGTATCGATCATAGTTCAATCGTATTCAATAATTCTTGGATATAAGTCTCATCAATGCTTCCCTTCAGGAGATAGAGTTAGTTTCCTGAAGTGATCTAAATGTGAGTTATATCTAGCGTAAAAGAAATGGGTTGGATTACTACAATCTGTTGAAGCATAACACATTCCTACTCAATGAAACTAACATAAGAAAATGTTGGTGACTATTATTATTCCTGGTCTTTCTGATATCACTCACAAACCAAACCTAGTTATTGCATTCATCTTTCCTTACCGCAAGGAACATGTTACGAATTCCTTGAAGGAAAGGTAAATATTGCAATACTATTGTCTCAGTCATTCCATACTGCCATTCGTTAATGGTTAACATAAAGACATGGGAATTTTTTCCGTTACACCATAGAAGATATAACTCTACCACCTCGCGCTAATGATGTAGAACGGATCCACTGTCTTACACAGTATGTTTGATTCTTTCATTGATTTACATGAGAATTCGTTTACTCCTGGTATGTCTCTGGAAAGTTGAATATTACATGATTAAACACTTCGAAATCACAACTACATCAGTTCTTATTATTTTTAGAGAAATGGACTTCTCCACTTGATGGCGGATTTTAGTTCTGCGTACAGATATTATCTTGAAAGTTAAAATTATCGTTTTTAGACGGAAATCGGACATCTCATACCACAACATAAAGTCTTTGGAAAAATGAGGAGGAAACAAGCAAAACCTCACATATACATTTTTTTATTTAACAAATTGTTCTTTTTAAGACCCTCATGAAAATCTGTAGTGGATCATACAAAGTAGTTTTATCAAGGAAGTACATATTACGTTGGTACACGTGCGCTTTTTCAAAATATCACTTTATATTATTCGATTCAGCCCTTTATTTATAGATCTTAAGACGAAGAAACCTTTTTGTTTAATCAAAACTGGATAGATGAGGTTTTGCTTGGTACGTCCTTAAATTTCTGATGCCGATTTCTCTCTTAAAATATAACTATATCTTTTATGAAATCATCTGTACCCATAACTCAGAGCAGGAGAGAAGTGGAAAGGCCTGATGTAATTGTTGAACAACCTGTCAGGATGTCCATCCGCTCGGATTGAATCCTGGATTTCCCGAATGCGAAACCAAGGCTCAACCAACTGAGCTGGCGTAGTTGCTCGGTTCTAACATAAATCAATGGAAAGAAAATACAAGGATGGTGATGGTAATCTACACTCTTAATTGAGTTTCTTTAAACAAGGCCAAGAAAAAGTAAATCCTGTAGTCCGACTCTAACACTTGAAGGTACGATGAGAACGTAGTTATATTTTTGGGAACACACAAGAATATACCGTTTCTTCTCATTTTCGATTCAGTATTAGATCAATGCTACTAAAATTCTTTTATTCTATTTTGATATAGAATAGTTTAAACGTTACCTTTTTGGTATTCTGTTTCATTGTATCGTTTCCTATATTATTGCTTTTATTCACCCCTACATCCTGACATTCAATTTTGCATTCTACTTCTAAGTAATCAAAACCAAGGTAATGCAAAACGGTTCATGATCAGTTTATGAACGGGTTTTCAAATGTGCCTTTTCATGCAATATTATTCAGGGAATGTGTAGATAAATAGCAAAAATACCGATGTTATTTCAATACAACTTTAACGCAAGACAGTGGTAAGATTGTGACTATCGCTTTCGCGTGTTAATTCACCACAGGGACCTCAGGGTAACTGGTTAACACAGACATTGTGTTACAGTTTTACACAGAATGGTATTGATTCATCATGAGTTAAAAGTACCCAGTGTTAAATGCGATGGTGTTAAGTAAGCAACAGACAAAGTGGTGTCACTCACACCATTACAACATATACGTCGTATAGACGTCCATTCCTCAGTCGTAATTCTAAACTAGCTTGCAGCAAGGAAGCTCGATGAGCCCATTTGTATTTGTCATTTAGTTATCTCTTTTTTCGAAATTGCTAACACCAAGTGGTGAAACTAGAACCCATGAAGATGATGCGACTATATCATAGAGTTCTGCTAGCCATAATGTATTGCACATCTAGGATGTTTCATTATTACAAAGAACAATGAAACTTGAACATAAACGACTCACTATTTTGTAATTCACTAATACTTAGGAATTTGGGTAACGAGTAAAAATTGCAATTTAGAAATTCTATAATTAATGAACAAGGCTAACAAGATTTATAACTTACTTAAATTCATAGCAACTACTAAATCAATCGATGTTATTACTACAGAAAATGTATTTCCATAGTGACATAGACAATGCTGCGTAGCTTGTAATAACATAACAGAAACAAAGAGGGAAATAGCACAGTGCAAAATATTGAGATGTTTATGGCTCATGAGTAGCTCCCTAATGTATTTGATTACTCAGGTACCTGGAGAATTTCTCTTCAGATTTCGTAAACAATTAATACTTGCAAAATCCATCCTTAAATATGAATCAATTATTTATCACATTTGTTATAACTAGACTCTTCATCAATTATAGAATATTATAATAATCAAAATAAACCTAGACAAAGGATAAATAGATAGTTTCAAAATTATGGCTGGGCTCATTCAACGATTATTAAGAAGAAATATCCCAACAAATAATAACCAGAAGTTTCCCGTCATTTTCAATATCTTTAAGTTTTTCTAGAATTGAAGCTTCAATAACTAATTTTTCACATATGGGTCAATACTACGAAAATTGGAAAGGATACTATTTCACATATTTCCACCAATCAAAACTAGAAATACGTACTGGAGTAGGCAGCTATTTATTATCCATCAGCTGAATACAGAGAACAAGTGAATCTCGTTAAAATATCAATGCTATTTATTTAGATGGCCCAATAACTTACTTATATCACTGGGGAATACTAGAATAAAGTCATATACATACCATTCCAGGTATCGAAATGTTACCTTTATTCAAAAGTCCTTCCATATGAAATTCGTGTATTGATATTCTCTATCAACACTGAGCTTTACCATAAACACGCAGTAATCTCTCATACGTTATGATACAAAACCAACAGTAAATCTATTCCAAAGTTACACGTATACATATGTCATGCTGTTAGTAGATCAATTTAGTAACATCCATAAACATTATTTCTAAAGGCTTTGACACGTAGTAAATATGCTCCATAAATCCATTCAGGGGTTGTATCTTCAATACATAATACTTCAGTCCAAAGCTAAGCCTAAACAGATCACAAATTTCTAAACAAAACATAGAACCTGAGTTGACTACATAAAGTTATTGTGTTTACCATAATTACAGATCCATTTCTCCTCAATATCCTACGTATTGAGGTCCCTTGCTGTTATTCTTGTTTATTTCTTGATTTATTGGCAGATATTCCATAACCAATCTTCATAGTTTGTTTACAAACATTTAAGAACAATCCAGTAAATAAAAAACGTTAAAATCTGTTAATTACTTAAATACTTTCAATGCGCATTGTTTTAAAACTTCAAATAATGCTCGCTGTTAAAATCATTTAAATTAAATTATGAATGCATTGTTCAGAATTACTAAATCAGCACTATTTAATTAAAAACACCAACCCACTATTCTAACAAATCTAAGGGATAAAACCTCTAAATTCTAACTGATTTATTTGGCATTTATCTCGCTTTGAAATATAGTTTAAAGCTACAGCCTAAGAAAATTTTAATTTTAACAGACTCACAATTAACCATCAAAGCGTCAGAATCCAATGAACAAACGTTTATAAAACTTATTCAAATGTTATAAATAATTTTCGGCCTTTAACACCCTTAAAATCAAGGCAGAACCATACATATCATAAATAGTAGAAGACACGACAATTCTATGCATAATCACACAGTAGATAAATATGCATGAGAGTCAGTAAATCAAAATGAGATTACCAACAATAAATTACACTGGGAAGATCCTTTGCTAAACATAAAAAAGAAAAGAAAACAGAAATGAATAGATCGGGTGGAACAAACGCCAAATCAAGCACTCCAACAATATAGACTGCATATAAATGTAAACATAGTCACAACATAGTTTTAAAAATAAAAGTCATTATTCTAATAAATAACCTGCGATACCAACATATTACAT
>JAGDQP010024695.1:0-20305 GCA_022664845.1 Lepisma saccharinum
TTCCGGTTCCAACGGTGCATGGATCAAGTCCGTAGGATCAATGGTTTCTGAGTTATGCCAATTTGAAGTTTCAGATGGTCGGCCATGTTTGTGACGTCACTGCGGCCATACGACGTCACTACCAGCTTGTGTCCCGGTGTTTTTCAGACTTCCTACAAGTGTACTATTATCCTGAAAAATTTCCCGCTTGTAGCCAGTCATGAAATATTTTCACATTATTTGGTTCATATCTACTGCACTATACTACACATAATGAATAATCGATAAATAAAGTTGAACCAAATATTATATTTGATTTACTTGGTGAATCGATTTGGTACCGGTACCTACTCACCTGCCGTACATTTCCAGTAAACGGTAGTTCATACGGCAAATATGCAAATCCAGAAACTTGAGTGTCCTGCTGGTTTCCAACTACCGGTACTAGTAGTTAGTAAAGTGTTAGTGGATGTACCTCAATGAGTTTACTGACCAGATATTCTAGTTGGTCGTTCTGTTTGTACAAGATTAAAGAATTGTCTACATATCTGTAATCTTGAACCTGTTTAAGAATGTTGATTCGAAATGATTTATAATTATGTCTGATAGGATTGGAGATAGGGAGCTACCCATGTCCAACTTAAGTTTTCTGCACACGAAAGTTTCCATCTGCAAGAATTAGTCTGTCGCACCTAAAAAGCGGAAGGTTGGGGTAACCTATTGATTTTACTAAACAAACGAGGAGTCTGAAAATCACATCCATTCTTTCTTACGATGTGTCGTTTAGCTTTCAGGAGGGAAAATAATCAAGAGGAGCATGTGCTATGGCACAAAAACGGCTGAAATAAGATTCCGACTTAAGGCAGGTGTTCTTAACTTTGAGTACGTAGTGTCAGCCTACTGGGAGTTAGCCCATACACTTTCAATCTAGAAAACATCTTTTTCCCAGTGACGAACTAATCTGTGTGGGTTTCGATATACTGTATTGCCAGCTCAATGGGAATGGATGTTAACGTATCTACAATATCCGTGTATAGATTTATATTAATATCCGAACATCGATTTATTGAAAACAAATTCGAAATCACCATTTGAAAACCTAAATCTGGTACAATCTACATTAGCTTTAATTCTAGTCATTCTTACGCCCCCAAGGCTAAGCTATGGAAAAGTTTCGCTCTGCGTGCTTACAAATTAGTTCGAAAAAAAGATTATCTTAACCAAGAAGTCTACTTTCTTACAAGAACTGAGTACAGCAAACAGTTACTACAGGATTGGCACAAATCAGTTAGAAATTCTGCAGGAAACTAAAAGAACAGGAAGAAAACAAGAGACGTCAAAGTATCAATTTATTTCAAAATCATTCACGGATATTCGCCCAGTACCAAATGACACCATCATCTTCTAAAATATATAATAGACGTCATTTACCAGTTTTAAAAGTTACTACACTGACCATTAGATTTTTCGAATTTCCAAAATCACCAATGAGTATCATCAAACTTATGAGGGGAAACAAAATCTTAAAACCGTAGTTAAAGAACACGTTAAAATGCCAAAACTTCCACTTCCGCAACAGATTTCTCAAAACACTTACATAAATCCAAACACAGTTAGGTGGCCACTCTTTCGGGATTTCAAAATTCTCTGACTTCTCTCGGTTTTCCAGAAAAGATCCAAAATGGGTATATTAGTCTTTTCTTGAAGTTAAACTCGCCACAAAGCTATAAGTGAACTGCAGTGTAGAGTAGAGAAACATTATTAAGAATATGGAGTCACTAAAAAGAATAAGAAAACTACAGAAGATAAATAGTCTAATTTTAATCACTTACCTGCTTAAAATCCAAACTACTGGAATTAACACCACATTCGTTGAAATGTTTTAAGACCTCAAATCATTGATTTCATCATCAATTGCAGATAGCTTCTCCTTAACACCAGCCAACAACTTAATTTTCTTTGCCTCGAGTTCAACAATCTCATCCGTAATGGCATGTATCTTTCTCTGTTTCTTCTCTTCCTTTTCTAGGTACTTTGCGGGCAGCATGGACAACTTTCTTCATAATTTGAAACTTATCAATACCACCAACAGCTGAAACTGGCACCCTCCTTAGACTCTGCTCTTTTCTATTTTCAATCAAACATTCTTTGCTAATTGAAAGTCCCCTCTCCACAATGGCATTCCTCATGCAACAGAGTTAGGAGAACTCAAAGTCAGCCATGCGTTCAGAATGGACATAATTCCAACATTCCCATCCAATGGTCATCTAATCTCTTACTTTCATAAATCTTCATTGCTTCCAACGCCAGGGGATTTTTGCGAACGCTTTAAATTCAACTTCGATTTGAAGAGCCAAAACTCCTGAAAGACAATTTTTGGATACCACAATTTCCAGACAATTAAACACTCTCTTTGCAGCTAGATTGTCATCCTCAAATACGCTTGTATCCAGAAACGAACTTTCAATTACTTTCACTACAATTTTCTGACATCCTGTAAGACAATCTTTTGGAAATTCAAGAATCTGTCTCTCTGACACAGAATTGGCTTTTCGTAAAGCACCCTTTGATGTGTAGCCAATGTTTACAAATTTAGCTTCTTTCAAGTTTTCACTGTTCTGGAAATCAATCTTCACTAATGGCTTGCCTTCCAAAGCACTATCTTTCACAAAACGAGCACCAACAGACAACAGAACGGCATGGAGAGAGTTGTAAAGTAAAGGAGCTAAGGGAGTCTCTCCCTGAAATTCGCGTAGGAAGGGTTCAAGTCTTTGCTAATGTTGTGAAAAAGCCTAGTTCTGCACCAAGAAGATTTATGAAATTTCTTACAGTATCAAAGCTCTTGCATTTTGGTATTTTCCACTCGTCAACAGCAAGCTGCAAGTATTTCTTATGCTGAGCATCCGTCCATCTAAAGCTGCAAAATTTCTTCAGAAACATAGAACACCCTGTGAATCTTATATAATCTGCTCGACGAGCTGGAGATAAATTATAAGAAGCCCTCAGATATTCTTCTAATTTCCAGTCCGTTGCTTGCATGGCAGCTTTGAAAGCACAATTCATAGTATGCAGCCCATAACTTCCAATATCAAGGAGAACTGGATCTGAAGGCGAACTTGCAAAATCTTTTTGCAATTTACTTAGAAACTTGAAATTAACATGTGGGCCATCCATCGAAATTTGAACAATTGTTTTGACGTCTAAACTTAAGACGTTATTCTTAAAACTTACTTCAAGGTCTGCAGACCTTGAATGTCCCAGGAAAATTGAATTCAAATATCTTGTTGAAACATGGTTTTTATTAATGTCCCAAAAGCGAATCGTTAGGTCCATTTGCTGCGTTTGCGAGACTTTGTTAAGGCTTTTATCAAACCCAATAACATAATCCCTGCAATTTTCCAGTTCGCTGAGGAGATCACTTTTAAAAAGTGGCCCAAGCCCATGAACAATGATATAAGCAAACTTCGTACGTTGTATTTGCATCTTACTACAAATTTCACTATCAGGGAACATCAGCTTGAAATTTGTTGAGAGTCGGGAAGCAGACCGGAATGACGAGTATTTAATTACTACCTGCAAACACCGTAGAACTTCTGCTTTAGTTGCGGACTCTGACACTAGAAAAGACTCCATGCCATTAGCTTTTTGTTTATTTGTGATCAATTCTTCTGAAGCCACTACTGTCTTCATCTTTTTTTTTTTTTTTTTCACTTACCCACCACCGTATAGATGATGTTTGCCCAATTTTTGAACGTCCACACTTTCCAAACATAGATTCATTAAACATAATCTTCACAAACGCCACTACTTGCACTTGTCCTGTTTGCTATCGCTTAGGATCTCGTTATAGTGCCCCTGGGGTCAACTTAAAAATTTCAAATTATAATTCTTAACTGAAGTAATATTTTCGGATTCTAAAGAAACAATGTCATTCACTGAGTTTGGGGGCGGAGCCCTCATCGAGTGAAAGTACGGAGCCTTGGGGCGCAGAAGCACCGAATGGTGTCAGGAAGCGGAGCTTCCAGCGAACAAACCTACTGTGTTTAATACAAAATTGTCTCGTACTCACTCCAATTCACATACAGCACTGAATGACTGTTTTTAGTATACTATAAAACTTCATAGATACTGATTCACTCACTCATTGACTAAAGTTTATATTGAAAGTAGACGCAGCCCAAACCAGCTGAGATACATAAACGAAACTTGACATGAAGTGTATAAGTAAGTGTTGAACGGGGGTCTGGGGGCAAGAGAATTTTGTATAGAAATATACGAGCTAAATGGCTAGGAAGCAAGGTTGATTGATTTAAATCATGATATATATATATATATATATTTAAAAAAAACTAGAAATAGATGAAGTATTTTTAATAAGTTTGTGTAAGCTTGAAAATAACCCTTCACTCCTTACGTACTAATAGATTCTTATGATGTAAACCCAAACCAAAATGACGGATCTACAATTTTAACAACCTATTTGATTGGTTCATTTCATACTACACGCGAAATTTTAGAAGAGAACGTAGGAACCTTATTCACATTATACGTTTACAATTTATATTACAAATATGTTTATTTTATAAACATATTTATTTAAATATGTTAACGAACAGACAGAAAACAAAAATCCAGTTTTTGTTTACAAAACAAATATTGTTGTTTCGTAACAATATTTATTTTACGCAAAATGTACTACTTTTTATTACGCAAAATGTATTTGTATCAAATTATTTGATTTCTTCACAAATTGCTCAAAATTAAATCATTCTTAATGGAAATATAAAGTTGATCTATGTGTGTGCTGATGAATGAAAATGCAAAGCTGTGTATCCACTATTAATATCGATGTATTAAACAGCTATCATTGAATTGAATTTTATCCAAGGCCTTATGGAAAATTTGGATCAGACCGAATGGATGATGATGGGAGAATTAGTGGAATGAAGACAGTGGGAAGCTTGTGAAAACCCACGAACACCGTTTTCGTTCACCACAAAGTCCATATAGCACCAGCCGGGATCGAATCGGGGACCCCACGGACTGGAGGTGAGCGCTCTACCACTGAGAGACCGCGGCTCCGTAATAGCTCTCATAAATTATGAAATTTATTGTCGTAAGATGTTCCCAAATTGATAGTTCAATTTTGATAGCTGAAAACTCTAACTAAAATGAACTAAAATATATCTTAGAAAACTTAAGGAATATTTCGTTTAGAAGATGTAGCGTGGAATATAAAGCAATTGCGATTATAAAATTTACAATTACTTAGGAAAGAAGAAAGGCAGAGACGTCATTTTAGAAAGCTGATACGTAGAAACATTGTAAATTGTTTCTTTTTCGAACTTAATTACGGTGTAAACACCTCTGAAACCACTTTATTCAACTTATATAGACGAAAGTAAAGTAAAGTTTCCTACATGTTGACTTTCCTTTGTAAAATATACCATATGTAAGTAACGCTAAGTCTTCTTTCCTTTCAAAACTATTACAATTTGTTGTAATTGGCCAATTTTCATGGCTATCTTCTGTAACAAATACCACATATTCGTGAATATTACTTTATTTTTTACTGTTTAAGGTCTTTGAAAAGGAAAAACTAACTTAGTAGCTGCATCAGTGCCGCAAGTTATCTAAATCAATTTTTTTTTTATTTAAATAAAAAATATCAACAAAAAAAATATTTTTATAGTGGTCAGAGTATTGTTTTCTAAGGCCAAGAATCGTACCCAGGGTAGAGGGGTCAAAGGTTGAGTTTGCAGGAAACCATGTTCGAGTTTGCCCATAAAAAGATTAGCATAAGAAGGTTACATTCTCGTACTCATGGCTGTGCCTTGGATTTGAAGGTAGTGTTTGTCGTCAAAGGTGAAGTTGTTACATGTGAGAACTAAGTTGGCCAGGTTAAGAAGGAAAGCTGTGGTTGGGCTATGAGGTTTGGGTCTCTGGTTAAGGAAGAATTCCATAGCTGCTAGGCCATGGGCATGAGGAATGTTGCTAGATAAGGAAGTAACATCTATGGTGCAAAGCAGTATGTCAGAAGGAAGAGGCGGTAATTTACGCCTATTCCTTCCGTTCACAAACCCACCAACCAGTATTTACACTACTCAAGTTACCACACCAAGAAAGCGATTCCTGTCTCCCTTGCCCTCAGAGGACAACGCCTGAATTCCACCACCTTTGCAGTTGAAATTTACAACCAACGCCTCCAGGAGGTTCTACTCAACCGAGGCTACCCTTCTAACCAAACAGATCCGCCGTGCATCCTCACACACTCAACCCACTCAAAAATCCAATCCACCGGCTCTAATCACCTAGTTCCATCCTAAACTAACCAAGGTCAAACAAATTCTACACTCTAATTTCCACATTCTCCAATCTGACCCAGACACAAGATCAATATTCCCCACCAAACCTAGATTAGTTTTTCAACATCCACCTAATCTTAGAAACATCTTGGTCCGTACGAATCCCTCCTTGCCACCACACCAAACCGGCGCCCATACATGCCAGAGACCCAGATGTAAGGTCTGCTCCATTTTCATCACTTCTCCCACAATCACTATCAATACTGCTAATGGTCAGTACACCCTCAATCCCAAGGATACATACCACACTCCTAATGTTATATATATCCTAACCTACAAGTTCTGTAATGCCTTTTATGTGGAGGAAACAAGTTGTGCTCTTAACAGTCAAATTAATAATAATCTTCACTTCTGTACAATCAACAAACCGGATGCCCCAGTTTCCTTGCACACTGAGTCCCACAATACCATTTCCTGGTTGCCATAATCCACATTTTACCCCCTACGACCAGCATCTCAACAGGCCGTCTGTGGGAGAATGCCTTTATTCACGGTTTGAGTGCGAAAATAAAACCTTGCCTTAACCTTCAATAACTCTACGCTCCCCTTTTCCTCTGCATTTTCAACATATTTTCATCCACGATCCCACCTTGTACTTACACGCTATACAGTTATTATTATTTCAAGTTACGCAAATCCACGCGCTACAGCAGTCAGTTGTTCTCTAGTTTTGATGTTTTGTCCGCTACATATCGCCACTATTTCTTCAAACTTGTACTTTGTGAACACGTGAACTTCGCTGTCTTCCTCTCTACTTGAAAACGTGTAATACACGAATGACTTTTTTATGTGTGTGTGTATATATATAATGCGTATTACATATATAATAGTAATCTTATATATATATATATATATATATATATACAGAGAGAGAGAGGGAAGTTTGAATTTTGGTGTATTATCGTTTATGTTCATTTAACTGGTCGTATATTCTTTTATTATGTCTTATGTTTGATTTTCTTCAAAAAGTCTTCATCTTCAAAGTTTCTTGATCTGCAATTTGAAACCCGAAGGAACAATAGTAATCATATATCTACCAGTATAGGAATCTTCATCACATACTTATACGTAGACTCACTACATCTTATACCATATTCACAATACATATGCAGAATCGCCAATATCTGATTTTACCGTTTAGAAGATAGAAGGTACTGGCTGATACTGAAGAGCACGTATCTATGAACCATTTAGCAGCTCACAATCACCAAGGAGGAAGAATTCGTTCTAATTATCAATGAAACCAATATGAGAACTCGTGTGCGAGTGAAGATAAATTATCTGACTGAAAGTAAAATCGAGGAACAAATAAAACTTATTATATAGAACAGTAACTTTGTTCCATATGACATATTTTTATGAAAACAAAGGAGAGACCCTGAACAAAATGAAGTTGATAAATCCTTCTGTGAATTAATTAATCCAGTGTATTAGAAGACTTCATAATAAATAGTTTTGTTACAACTTATTCTTCACAAATAAGTAAAACTGCGGAATTTTATTTTTATTGTACTACCTTATACCTATTAAAATTAGCGAAACCTTCGTATATGGTAGTTTGTATGGTCCATTGCATCACTCACTCAATTGATCAGAATCACGTTATTTCTTCACCCTCTTTTCGCCTCTAAGTATTCAAGAACTCGTAGTATTCGATACCCGTTACACACAAACTTTCACAAAACATATAGCACTTACTTCGTAACACTTATCCACCTTCCAGTCATTAACACAGTCACAGGTTGTTTCAATAAAATCCGCTTCTCTTTTAAATACTTTACTGAACATAAATTGAGAGAAAACCACAACCAACTGAACAACATAGCAACTTATCAAATGATACAATATACTTTTCATATTTGCATATGGCAACTTTGTTTTCAAAAATTGAAGTATTGTTTACTGTACTGTTTTTTTCTTTTTTTCTTCTTTCCTATTAATTTTAAGTAAAATTTTCTACAATAAACACTGTTTTGCCCGAAACGTCAGACGTTTTAACAGCGTTTTACAACACAAAAGAATTGGATACTCAAAACGAAAGTATTCTAGGAGAAAATTAAGCTTAATCCAGAGCTAGAAAATTTTCAAAATCAACTTCAAAATTGGTGCATATTATACAGGCAAATTACAGCATAAAGTATTTACTAAATTTGCATCCTTGATTTCAACTTTGTCGGAAATAGTGGAGTCCACAAGATTTAATCCGATCATAGTAACTCCAATTTGTTTCAATGTTGCGCTCTGAAATCGCGTGCGTGAGAAATGAGCTAGCAGGAGGAAATTTGGACTATTCAGTGACATCATACTTCCTTGTATAGCAGAGCTGCCAAATGACAATTTATAAGATCACTAAGGCTGCTTTGATCCAAACAAGACTTGAGAACCACACGAACCGCTGCGTTCTATACAAAATGGAATCAATGAGTGTGTTTATGCGAATGTGGTCTGATTTTCTGCTGCCGCATTTTGAAAGTCTGCCGTTCGTATTTTACAGAACGCGAGAAGATATAGTTTATAAACATAGAGGAAGGAGCTGGTTGTGCTTTTACTCCGCAGCGTAGTAAGGCGTTCTTAGGCCAGTTGCTCACACTTTACCCTATATTTCATGTACAAAACGCACTGGCAACACCACCATCTTCATTTTGTTTTCTTTCTTCTTTTCTCCCCACCACTCAAGCGAAAAAATAATTTAAAAAACTTTTTAAAGACATACTTTTCTTAAACAATTCGTACTAAAAACTAAAAAAGAATGTTTATGCATGACTAAAAAGACAAGACATATGAGGAGCGCTCTCTTATACAGTTACTTTATAAATTCTTGAATTGGCGCGCCCCATTCATAAACAAACGAAACTAGTCATGCATTTTTTTTCTTTTTTAGTTTTTTTTTTTTTTTAGTGCGAATTAAGACAAGTATGTCTTTAAAAAAGTTTTTTTATTACTATATTTTCCGAATTATTTCGGTATTCGGATACTTTTTCTAAAGCTAACATTATGTGGCCAAAATCCTAGTGTTATGCAACCAGTCAAACCCCTTATCGCTGGGGGCTAGTATTTATTTTAGGATAAAGTACATATTAAAATATGCTTTTAAAATATACAGAAATATATGAAAGTAGCAATGGAATATTGTATTGTTGCAAAATATTTATGAAATAAATCTGAGTTTACAGATTTTAAAGTCACAGGGTTGTCATATCTCTATATTCTGAAAGTAGCTCATGTATATATACTTTGTATCAGCTTTAACCCTTTTACGTATATATCACTGTCTGAGAAGTAAGTTTAAAATTACCGTAAAAAATTATTTTGCTTCTGGATCCCTTGCAAAACTGCTCATGTGTATTTTCCTTAAAAGAACATGTGATGTTTTGGAAAAAGAGAATGGTTGATTAGAAGAAGTGGTTAATAAAATTGGGGTCTTTTTCTTTATCAACACGTGGCCGAGAAAAGTTAATTTAATGCACTGAAGTATACTGGAATACCCTTAAAAGAGCACCATACAAAATATTTTTATACAAATTTTCACGTGGAAAAGTGTTACCTCAAAGTTGCGTTGTATGAAGGATGTTGCATCTGTGAAGTTCCACAAAAAGTATACTAAAAATATGTTTTTAACTTGATCGTAACAAATGTTACCTTAGATGGTGGGAAGCTTGAAACAAATGTGTGTTACTGTGTGTGTTACGTCCTGGCGAAAGGTAAATAGTGGTGTTCCGACGGTAAATCAAGCTTCCGTAATATTTTCTAAAGCCTATAAACCAGATAATAAGAAACAATAACAGATTATTACAGTTGGTATCCAAAAGCTATTAGGTATTAAAAGTAAATAACTAGTATTTATATTTTTTATGTGTAGTCCATGTACAAAGTCAGATATTTTTTTACACACCATGCCTGTTAAATTTACGCTGTTCAAATTCTAGTTTTGAGCGGCCCGCAAATAATTTAGGTCAACTTTTAAGGTTTTACAGGGTTTTTTAGTATCGCAGGCTAGCGCTTAAATGAAAGTAGGTAGAGAGGAATTGGTTTCAGAATTTAAATCAATGACCTCAACTTACCTGGCAATTTTTGATCTGCTGACTTTACGTTATTTTCTTACTGTAAGCATTTTTGTAAAATCACAGTCGCATTCTCATATTCTCTTCACCTTCGCTCCCAATAACCATAACAACGTATTATCTTTCGATACAACCCTTCGTTACCCACTTCAGCACTTCGTCATCTGGGTTAACAACTTAACGGTTTCGAACTTCGAATGCCTGTAACAGTTGCTAATGAAAACATGATCGTTTATTTTTAAGACACGAAGAGACAGGGGACAGCAAAATTAAAGAAACCTCCAAACTATTAATCTGTACTGCATGTAAAATTACTTGTGCTTGATCTCTCTAAAGTAAGGTATTACAATATTTCGTGTTCATGACTTCAGATTTATCAAACTTTTTTACTTCGACAAACGAAGTCATCCTCCAAGGCACAAGTACTACGTGGAGCATCCTGACGGATCTCTCACACACAAAATACACATTATGCACATCATGTATACATATATATTTTGCACCAACCTGTATTTCATGAACATTTTCGTATAGATGATCAAGTAAGCTATTCAGCGTGCCACACATCTTCTGGAATACTGCTGTCCACTCCTTTTTGTGATGAATTCTATTTGTTCCTCCTCCGCCAAGCTGAGGAACTAAAGACATACAATTAGCAGCTGCAACAACAATTGCTTCGCATGTACCATTAACTTGATTTAGAAGCATCTTCTCTATTTGACCCTGAAAAAAGATTGAAAATTAATTTCTTTAAAACCAATAGGAGGAGGGATGCAACTAGCTAAAACTTGAACAACTTATTCTTTAGCTTTAAGATCCGTCTCATTATATCACTCATTTCGAGGACAACGGTTCTGTAAAGTAAACTATAACCATGTTTAAACTGCCAGTACATAACAACTGAAGCTTACAAAACGACATTTATCTGCTATCAAAAAATGCACTCAAAATCTGTATACTGATTTCAAAATCTCTCTCTCCTCATTATATATCAATGATCTTTCAACAAAATAATACTACGCTTTTTAATAATATGATGCTTTCTTTGGATAGTCTTCTTCAAAACTCTTCTTCAGTTTTGTTTTACTCGTGTGTTTTTCATTGGGTAAATCCATCACAAGTGGTCCAGGAAAAGATTAAGTCGATGGTAGACAATTCTTAGGGTTTTTTTTTTTTTTTTTTTTCAGTTACTTTATCATGTTGTTAGTTCAGAACAATCATTATTTTAATTTTAGTGGCTCCAGGTTTCGAGTGGCAACCATATTTGTTCGAAAATGTGTCATTTTGTGGTGTCGTTAGGGGTTACCGAATCTGAAATATTTCAGCCCCTAATTGTTCTATCGGTGTGCAAAAAAAGTACCAAAATGTTCCGTACCAAATAGTAGGCTACAACACTGTGTATTAGTTATTGTCATCCATGAATTATGAAATGGTGGAATTTAGATTTGAAAAAGTCGGTAATTGACGTTGAAAGTTTCGATTTGAGCAAGATTTTTGCAGGAAGGCAAATGCTCAGGAAGTTGAGCTATTCTGGATGGACAGCTCAGATATAGATGTACTCATTCATCAAGTTTCAACCCTTAGACGTGCCTCCTTTTCTTCTAGAAATTATGAATTTTTCTGCTGGAGATATCTTCCGAAACACGACGACATTTCCACCCCCGGTCATTGTTTTTATATTCTTGTTTATACTGTCATTCCTCCAAGTTTGTCGGTCGAATTGTTACACCATTTGTAACAGAACTCGATATATACACCGTGAGAGCAAGATTGCATTAACAATAACTGCAAAAAATATTATCAGGGCTCGAAATGGACTGGAGCTGACCGGAATGGTGAGTGCATATCTGCAACCTTCCTGTTTTGTCTCATCACTGTAGTAGTTATAAAAAATAGCATACTAACAAAGGTAAAGTGTTCCATTACGAGTTCTGATTATTATATTAATAAAAAATAAAGTAATTCATGTGAATAAAATTGGTTGTTATTGTTGTATCATTTTGTTACACGGTGATTTTTCTTTTTTTAAAAAATATATCGTTTTCTACAGAAAATTAACTGTAAAAGTATGAGTTACCCAGCAAATAATCATTTTTCTTTGCCGTGAGGTTCATGGTTGAATACAGACATTGTTTCATTGAGATCGTAAACATTTATAACCAAGGCTCGAAATTGGTGGTGGTCCATTGGTAAATTCAAGTAAATGTATACAAGTTCTGAAAATTTGGTTTTAAAAAAGCTCTCTTTCTCATGATTTCAATATATGCAGTGTAATGACGACAGCCCAAAGGAAGAGTGAAGTGGATCTAAATTTCTACAAGTTATTATGTCCATCAAAATCAGCTGACGTTACTAAACAATATAATAGTTTCTATGCGACGCACAGTGGGCGAAATCGCACTTCTAGCTGACAAAATTCCAAGAGGACGATTTTACCGTTATTTCGAGTGAAATCGATAAAAAGTGGAAAGAAAACAATAATTTAAGAATAAACGATCAATTTTGCGATGAAGGATGTCCAGAATGGTCCGTAGGAGATATACATTCTGATCAACAAGACAAGTAAGTTGAAAGGCGCTAAAACAGCACAGCCACATGTGTTGACATAAATATTTTATTGCATTACATAAGATACAAAATATAATTTGTAAATGAACTGAACAAGCCACAGCCATTACTTCTGGATAAATTCTGACTTATAAAAGCACAAAAGATTGTCAAAATGTTGCTATATTTCTCTACATGTAGAGAAGATGAATAATACAACATTGCAATCAAGAAAATTAGAAAATCAGTCGACGTTCTTATATACAAAAGAGATACATATATATACACATCAAAGAACAATAATCAATTTACATAATTGAATGGAAACACAAAAAGAGGTAAAATCATTGTAATGGATGAAGGAAAAATAATGTTTAAAAATTACCGAGCTCGTAACTAAATTGTGTAATAAAAGAATTAAAACAAAATATCTGAATTACAATTGTACTGTAATGTAATATTTGGTTATATATTTATGTAGAATTATTAACTTACTTTGTTAATGAAAGAAATAGTTACACTCAAAAGTACACTGAACATAATCAACTTAAATGTCAGGATCTGAATTATTAGCTCTTTAACTACTATTGCTGATGTCAACTTCGTGAACTGCAAGTAATGCAATAACATCGTTATTTAGATATGTTAGAGAACGAAATTTATGTGCCTGTTTAATAGATAATGATGAAATCATGGGATCAGATGAGAATAACAGAGAATCCAGTAAGTCTACCATCGTTTTCTCACGAGAACATTTTCTTGTATTATGCATACGATATTTTCGGAAATCTTTATTCCTAGCTTCTAAAGCTTCCTCTGACATCATGCCTATAGGAAGTACAGCTGTTGTAATAATAACTCCACCATGAATTAACAGTTTATGTACACTTGAAGGCATAGGATACCACAGATATAAATCAACGATTTTTTTGGCAGTATCCTTTAAAAACCTTTACGTTTATTGAAAAGCCACAAGAGATAGTTTGTAGTATTACATTAAAACACTTGATAAGCTCCGCGTTAATTCCTGTTACCTCTGCCGATTGAACAAGTTTGCAAAAAATCTCCTGGCTGTGTTGCCATCATTAGTTGTCCCATAACCAGGTTTAGGGATGTCACCATGTAAACCAATTTTATTTTTCTTTCAGTTTTTCCCTGGCACTATTTTTGGTAGCTTCGAATATTTGCTTATCTTTTTCTGCACGTATTTTCCACTTTCTGTTGTTCAGTCGATAGGATATGTGCAGCACACATTCAAAACACCTAATACATGCATGCAAATTTGACAAACCAAAATAATAACGCGAAGTATTGGAAACGCGATTATAAATTTTGTTAAGATCATTCATTACTTTTGGAGTGACTTCACAAATACCGCAAGAATGACATGACGTTTCCGATAATACACCACATCCTTTTTCATCTATCATGGTCATTTGTAAACAATGTTCAACACTTATATTTTGGGCAGCGATATGTATTTCAGTACAACTTAAGTTTTCAATTTGCTTTTCCACATTTGAATCTTTTTCTCTTTATTAGATCTGGTGTTTCTCTTTCAAACAAAAGTTTGATGGGTCTGCAAAAACGTGTTGATGAGGAATGTGGATTTTGCCACAGAACTGTTTCATTGTCCTTCGTCATTAGTTGCAGAGGAACAAGGCATATGGCAAATAGACATGAGTCTGTCTTGCTTTCGGCACTTTCACCCGCGAAAGTTTTGTTTATAATTGGCATGATTAGCGCTCCCGTCACAACCCCACTTATAGATCATTTTAAGTTCATTTTTGGCTGTATCTGAAGATACTTTTCCAGAAATAAAATCTTATTGATATTTCATTATCCGTTGTACTGTATGATCTAACTGTGCTTGCAACTTAATTTCCCCAGAGGTTTCTGTTACTTATATACTATAGCATTCTGCTTTTGCCATTTTTAAGGTATCATATGATGAGTAAATATTCGCGTTTCTTTCTTTTGCACCTGATTGCATTAAAATATAGGAATGCTTTGTGGTTACCATCGACATACAGGGCAAGTGCTTCTTCTGGTGTGTATTTAGTGGGTTTTGTTTGTGGAGAGTGGTATGCTTTCTTCAGTCTACCAGCTCTTTTCGGTGACTGTTCAGTTACTTCCTTTATTATAACAGCACCAGCATCTCTTTTTCCGGCTAAATATAAACTCGCAAATGAAAGTTGTTTCTCGCTGTAATTTACCTTTCTTCTCTTGCTTTCTCATGTGACGTTTCAAAGTCTTTCAATCTTCGACCAACTCGTGACGTTGATGGTTGTACATTAGTATTTCCAACTTCCACATCTAGTATATTGATACTTCCATTCAACCATTCCGAATTACGAGCTAAAAATTTAGATTTTATTCGATGGCATTCATGCCACTTTTGACTCAGTTTGCTCGTACGCAATCTTTCTTATTTCTCTGCATCTTTCCTATTCGATATCTTCACTTATATTGAATTTATTCAAAATATATGTCAGCACAGCGGAATTCTTATTTGCATCATTTTCCTCAAACCATACTTCAAACACTTCTCGTTTTCAAATAGATATGTCTCCTGAAAATATAAAAAATACAGAGTTGTTGCAAATGGTTGCAGCTGAATAATATCTTAAATTCAACAATAGTAATGCACCTTGAAAACAAAATATATAATTCAGTGAACGAATGCGGACGAAGTATACTTTTACCTTACTAAACTTTAAAAGCGTTTATGTTACGTTCTAAAAACATGCTTATTTACATACTAAAAGAGCATCACACTAATTATAGATTTAAACGAAAATTTATATTTAAGCATAGCATATTGCTTCAATTAAACAGATAATTAGCCCAAAGTATAATTCGTTTACATTACAACAACACTCCATTAAAGTAGGCAAATCTACAGGACAGGAACGAGACAAGATATTGCAATGGTCGATACCCCATGTTTCTACCTGTGCTACTTATTACAGAGGAGGAAATGGCCATTTACAGCTGCAGTTTCGGTACACCTTGATAGTTCCTAATATACTAGGGCATACATTTTTGGCATCGGAGAGTATACGATTTTGGAGTTCTGTTCACCTAAATCATTAAAATCGCCCACTGTGTGACGTCACATGCAGAGTCAGACCTGAAGGTTTCTTCCTTATTTATTAGTGACAAAATTTCAAGCCAGGAATCAAATCTATGAACAGTTCAAAAAGCATAGTACAGTACACTGTCCATGACTGCGAAGAATTTGTGGATCACATCAAAAGTTTGAAGTTAAGAAATCCAGCAGTATCATGATTTGTGTAACTGGATAATAATGTTGCCAAGAGGAATTAGTGGACGGAATCAGTTAGTTACTTCTTAAAGACAATAAACGTCGATTAACAAAGCCAAAGAATGTGTGAAGATTACAATGAAAGGAAGGTCTATCACAATTTCTGTGTAAAAAAAGAGAAGCAGCATTTTTATCTATTATGAATTGTAACACTGTTTACGCAATAGCGTTGAAGAAATGGTTTATTAAGGTATGATGTACGAATAAAGCTAAGCAAAAGACGATTTCCTACATCAGATGATAAACCTGAATAACTTTCAAAAAGAACACTTACTCAAGCCACTACTTAATTCTAAGTATAAAGTTCGTTAGTTTTGATACTTAACACAGAATTTCAAGTAACAGTTAAGACTTCACAACCGAAGAATCTTTGACATCAATAAATCTGTCAAGAATAGTGAAAGAACGTACTCTTGAAAATTCCGTACCAAGAAAAAATATGCATTTTTAAAGATCATGATCAGTTCGCCCAAGAGAACTGATGAATAAATAGGAGGGATGGGTTCGCGATACTTTCGATACCTCGATACCACCGATACGTGCAAAGTATTGGTATCGATGGATACCTCAACTAATGAAGTCGATACGTTTTCGATACTTTAAAATTTTTGACACTAATTATTTTCTCTGAAGATAATCACATTGTAGAACATTAGGTCTATAACTTACATCTTAAAGCTTCTTGAATTTGAATTTTATTCATGGCCTGTGGACATCTACGACTCAGGACACGGACAGGGTTAAATTTTAAATTATAGGAAAGCAATACACTTCAATTTTAATTTCAATTAATGTATGTATTATTTAATACATTGAAAGATTGAAAAAAGTATGGGATATCACATATCGAATATGAAGTATCGACGGTTAGAAATAAGTATCGGGCGTATCGACAAATTCTGGTGTCAACCCATCTCTAGTTGTTGAGATATAAAATTCTGGAAGTGTAGAAGAAATTCATAACGGCTTAAAAAAATATTGAGCATTGAATGAAAGCATTCGTACGTAAAATTCGAGACAGGAAAGAGTCCGATTTTACTCCTCTCACCCCCATCCTATATTTCCTTTTTTTCGCACTCACTTTGCGTTGTTGAAATACGCAGAGGAAGCAAAATACGAGCAGTAATATTCTTTCTCTGAATATAATGTTGCGACGAAAAGATTCTTGAGCGTTCTAAAGAAAAATACTATGCAGGAAGTTTCCTAGTTTCATGTGTTAGGGAGAAGCCGACTGAAAATAAAAGATCGGTTGGTGAGAAATTTTATTATCCGTTTGTTCTTCAACGCCTGGCATGATCCCTGCTGCACCTAAATGAAGCTCCTAGTCAAGTTTCACGGATAGCGGTTGGATTCTTTCTTCTTTGTCAATTTTCCTCCTTGGCTTTCGGAGCCTGTAAAACGACGTTCTCTGAGTAATTCACTACATCTTATGGATGTACTGAACATCCATGGATGTAGTCACACACACACAGATACCCGCATACCGCAATAAAGACGCACAATATGTACTATAGCTCAAATGTGCGTGAAAAAAGAGGGGAAAGAACCTACCCATGATGGATACAATGCTAATTTTGTGGGGTTTGAAACTACAAAACAAACACTGACCCCTCAGTGACCTTTAAAAACACCATATACTTGATGTTTTAATATGATCGGTGTGTCAGTGTGTGTGTGAGAGAGAGATAATGATGTGTAACATTAGTAATGCGTAGTTGATTGTAAAGTCTACAAATACTCTGTTCCTCTTGAAACAGTGCAAGAAATGAAGACCAAATGCACAGGAAATGATCATTTGGGACCACCTACCCAGTGCACATTACTTGTGCATTAAGTTCTGGAATTAAATTTGATTCCATCACAAGCATTTTTCCCATAACAGGAAGCAAAAAAAGTGCCATTCTGCTTCAAGACCAAAATCGTGTTTGTGATTACACAAATTGATTATGTTTTTCCTATTCTTATAGTAACTTGCAACCTCATCCGTGAAGTACATGATCTTTGTCACTGACGGGACATACGTCTTAACATATTTAATAAAGTGACTTTGGAAAGTTTAGACTGCTGTGGAAGTATGCTCTAAATAATCATTCATAATACACAGACTTCTAGCTTTTAAATCACCACAATCACCTAGTTTATAACAGTAAACAAGGAGTGAAGCGTTACTTGTTTTCATTCAATGAAAATTTTGAATCATCTTGAATAACAAATGAAAAGTTTTCTGAAAAATCAGCTAAAACAATACATTCAGTATGTGAAAGAGGCCTTTTTTTCTGCAAGAAAACTAGATTGTACTTTCGACACACAATGGTGTGGTTTGAGATTTCCGAATTTTGCTGCAAAGTTTTCAGGAAAGCCTTCTTTTGGGTAATCATCTCAGCAAGATCTGTTGTTATACGCTGATTTTAATAATATTGTCTGTGAAGTCCTCTTGAAACAGTAGTTGAAGTAGATTTTCAGGATCTGGGCACTGAATACAGTTATCCATCATGCATTGTGAATTGTTGAGATCGCAGGTCAACATTTCAAGCAAATCTTTATAGTCTACATTTAACTTAGCACCGTCGATCTTTAACTTCACGTTCTGGTGATATACACATACAGAATGTGTTCCTGATGTACCAGCAAATACACACCACTTGGGTCTAAGTTCACAGAATTTTGATCGCTTAATTTTACAATCTAGGTTTGTATCCTTAAAGTGTAAGTACAACTCGTTCAAGTTACCAAGTACTAACTGCTTCTGCTAGCGAACTTGAACACCATTAATTCGCACAGATACAGGAAGGATCCTGCTGGTTTCCTCACTTATATAAAAATCTACAACTTTCTTCACAGTGCCTTCGTCAATATTTATACCACTTCTTCTTTTACATACATCTGGCAATATTCCTTGCGTTTTCGTTAGTTCGCTAGCCAGTTTAACTAAACGTTCTGAAACATTAAATTCAGTACTTACTATCCGTGGCCAAGATTCGGACAGTAACCTTATTATTTTCACTTGTTGTTCTTTCTCAGCAACAGTGCATTTCTGTTTCAGTTTTTCAATGAGTACGCCATATTCTTCGGTCAACGACAAAGGAGGCATATTTTCTGTTAGTGAAGCATCAGCAATTGAACTTTGTTCAAAGGAAGCTGCAAGCCTTCTTTGCTGGCCTGTCGTCAATTGTTGTAACTTTTTGCTAACTGCTCTTGGTTTTTGTTCAACACTAAACTTTCTACTTTCATAATTTCGAAACAAGTGATAAACCTAAGTTTGAAAATGTTGCATGCATTCAACACTTCAATACTGTCTGATGGGGGAGCAAAATCAGGTTCATTTATTTTATTTTATAATTATTATTTTTGCAACAAATAGTATTGTGTAGCATATAGCACACAATGATTTTTCCAGGAATCAGATCTATGCATAATTCTTTTCCTTTAGTGTACACTCGTAATTTCTGACATTCCTTTAGTTATGACCTCTTCATGGATTTTTAGAGGGTCGCAACACACGTTACCAAAATGATGATGATACTTTCGAGAAAACTTCATTTCATGGCTGTTACATATGTTCACAATGCCACTGCTTATTCTTAATATCAGGAGATTCCTCTTTTGTTCACTGAAGCCACAAGTGCTTTAATGCCTCTTGATACTGACCCATACACACCCTTACGACATTCTTCACCAATTAATTTACGTACATCACATTCCATCTTGTCACTAGCTGGATGCAATAATGATACACAGAACTGCAGGAACACAAGTTTCCTCTTGAGCTGCACGTAGCTGACTGAGGAACCACTTCGATAAGGCTAAGGACCTATCGAACCGGGTGTGAAAATTTATCGAGTTGTCATCGGTTACTCGAAGCCGTTTGAATATTTGAAATTATCAAAGATTCGAGTATTATCGAAAGTTCGGGTATTATCAAAGTTTCGGGTATTTTCGAAGTTTCGAGTATTTTGAAATTTATATTGTTACAGAAATTTCAGGTATATTCGAAATTTCGAATATTATTTGTCTGTGTGTATGGG
>JAGDQP010024696.1:0-27668 GCA_022664845.1 Lepisma saccharinum
TATATATATATATATATATATATATATATATATAATGCTTAAGCTTAATATATATTAAATATAGATCAAATAGATGTTAATTTCCTCCGTTTTTCCAGCCATATTTTGGAAATGCAAACGTGAGAGTGTTTGAAAAGTATAATATTAAAAGTCTCTATTCAGATATTTGTATAATATATAAATAGTCTATTCATATAGATTATGTGAAGTCAGGTTCAGATAATTGCATAACATTAACTTCCAATCCCGGGGGAATTAGAAGAGTGCTTAGAACCAATGTTTTAAAAATACTAAGGAAGACAACGACAAGAATATCTATGTTAAAGAGGTATTATATACTTACATTTTGCGAGCACACAGAATGACACTACGATACACACTAGAACAGGACAACTTAGAAGATTTATCCTTCGCTTGAATGGAAAGAAGATACTTTTGCCATCTGGTGAGAAACAAAAATAGTAAATCATACGTGAGCAGTACACAATGTAGAATACCCAATGATTACTACTTCGGATTTCATAAGAAAATCTAGAGTCCAAGGAAAATTCGGCATGTTTAGGATACGAACGCCTAATTGTCAGGTTCAGAAATAGTATACACAAAATCATCTTGCAACTTTATAGCTCAAACTTGTATGATTGTAGCAGTCTGTGAGTATGCTTTACTTACAAGCCGAACCTACAATATTGAATTATGTTCATGTAATATAATGGTGGTTCTTGTATATCGCTAATGTATTATAGGGGCGATGTTGTCCAGGGGTTCACGAAAAGCGTCATGGCCTTCTTTAGAATTGTCAAAGCTGTTGTACAATATTACATGATTTTGCTTACTATGCGTGTGAAGTAAGGAAGTAAACAAGAAGATAATGTAAGTATAAAACCTAAAGAGGAAGGAAGAAAAATACATGTGAGGAAATAAAATTTAGATTGCAGTAGCTAAGAAAGCGAAAAGTTAGACCTTTTCCTTTTAAAATATTTAACGTTGCTGTTATAAAGCCTTATACAGTGAAACAAGCAAACCCTTGATAAGTGTGGTTCGCCTCCATTAACATTTGTGGTTGTTCAAAAGCATATTAAATGACTATGAAAGCAACAAGCTCTGTGTTTACCAAAAGTTACATATTGACTGCACTGTCAACAGGACTGTAATAAAATAATTCAAATACCATTTTGTGAAAATTGTGTTTTCACAGCAGTAACAATATACGTATTTGAACCTATGGTATACAAGAATGAAATCCAGACGCCTATCTTTCTCCTTCTATTTTGTGTTCAGAAACTGTGATCCCTGTTGTCCTGTATGGAAATACAAATGTCAAAAGATGGTTTCCCTCTTAAGTTCAAAAATTGCACTTATATCCTTGTTCACGTCAAGTCTTCAATTGTTATTATAATAGAGTACATGTACTTTCCCGTTATTCTTCAAGGCCCATCACGAACAAGAAAAGGCATTTAAAATTAATAATAATGTTTTTGGCTTTCGGTTAGGTATTAATTTACTTGGTGATCGCCAAAGTATATTGTCAGATGTTCTTTCGCGATGTGTCCCTACATTTGCACAAAAATATATTTAGCTTATAACAGCAGCCAAAAGCCAGGTTTACAATATAATATCGAAGATGTTCCACAATCGTACACAGAGAACGGTCCAAGTGGATATAAAAGTCTGACAGATGGGGCAGTATGCAATGTGTATCTTGGTCGCGACCTAGAGAATGCTTCTCATGATAACTTCTGTCAAGTATTGATAGGTTGTAGTAGAAATGTCCTAGTAAATAAAATATGATACTGGTACCAAACGTATATAGTATTTCATAACGCAGTATGTACTATTTCCCGAGTACCTTCTCTACTACTTCCGGGGTAATATTTGAGTTCTTAATTCATATGCCCGAATTATTATTAGAAGTATTCAATAAAAGAAAGAACATCAAAAGATTAATCTCAATTTGATCAGTCATATTTATTAGTCATTCTTCCTAATTATAATTAAAAAATCTACCATATGTGTAGGTTCTCTTCTATTGGATTCGCCTATAAACATATTCCATATATCTACAAGAAACATATTCTTGAAACATATATAATAGCACACAATAATAATAGCAGTCGTAAGTAATAATCTATCTTGGATCGGTGCGTACTACACTTAAATTTCTTCACGTAAGTAGACGAAAACTTTCCTTTATTTACGCTGCCTATAATAACAAACAAAGCAAAATCAAATCAGTGTGCCAGCTACTAATCTCACAGTACCACATACTACTTATTTAGCAAAACTGGTCTCAGGGTTAAGACAACGAAAGTTCATCGACACTCTGAAACAATTACGGTTATAATTATTTTAAAATGCGAGGATAAAGGGAAAGGATGCCCTAAATCGTATAGACCAATATTTCTTTTAAACATTATTGACTATTTTTTTTATTTATTTATTTTTTTTTGAAAATATTATATTGAAAAGAACTAAACAAATGTAGAGGAATTTAGAATTATATAAACTTAAATTTGGCTTTCGGAAACATAAATCTGCAAGTTACACAACCAATATACTAGATCAAAAGTCAGGCAACTAATATTGATAAGAAAGGATATGTGCTTCTAATATTTAGATACTGCAGGTGCGTTTGATAATCTTTGGTAAGTGAACTTGATGAATTGCTTGGCGGAAATAGAAATACCCAAACATACATGGTTAACCATGAACAGTTAATTGAAATATAGATTGATCATCATATCGATAGTAGAAAAGGAATTCGTGAGGAAGTCAACGGAAGGATGTCCGAAGGGACGAAGTTCTTGAAGAAGCCAACGAAAGGATGTCCGTGGGGTCGGTCTTTGAGCCTCAATTCTGGGATATAATGTTCCAGTTGAGCTTAGAAATGTTAAATTAATTTGGGAAGGTCGAAGACCTTACATACTACACTGACGCAATAGCAATGATTTGTAATGAAAACAACAAGAATTATTATGAAGAAAGCAAATAATATTACAGAAATTCTCTTTGTAATACTTCTTATATACTGTTATTCTGTACTTGACATAATATTAATATTTAAAATGAGATTAGAATTATAAATGTATTAGTTGAAAACAAAGCTAATTTAACACAATTTTAAAGGTCAAGTAGATAAAAATTCTAATGTTAGTTTTCTCAATCAACATTTCCAATGTCGTCACTAACGTAGCTATCGAATGTTAACAATTTGCTCTTAAACGACATTGCACTTAGGGTACCTAGTGTTACCACTGTTTCACATCTTGACCGAGTATGTCCTCTTTATTTCTATAATTTGAACTAAGTTTAAGATCGATAACTTTAATAGTTTCTACGGATCAGCCAATTGCTATAACCTTCCGAGGATGTGTGTCTACGGTAAAATTTCATTCCTCTTGCAATAATGGTAGACTACAACGTTAAATTTGTGGGAAAGAATAAAAGTAAATTTGAAAAAAAAAATATCAGAACTCTACAATCTACGGAACGATGTTGTCTTACATACACACTGCGAAACCTTACAAACAAGCTACCTAAACATACCTTGATTTCTTGTAGTCATTACCCACTGGTTTAACTTTTATGATAGTTGTTTTCCTACGTTGAACCTTCTTCTTTCTTATGGTATATTTCCTTAATCGGAAAGCAATGCAGTTAGTTATTCTTATACCGGGTTTTATTTTTATCCTTCTTGGATAACAGTGTCCAAAGAGTCTAAAGCATGCGAAGAATAGCATCTCAGCTAAACTTACAATGCTTCCGCCGACAAATGCACACAATGTTCCACCAAAGGACGCTGAAAGGAGTAGTTTAATATATGAATCTGCTACTATACTTTAAAATTGATTGCCAATTATAATTGTATAATTTAAAACAACAATTTTAGATATCATAAAACAAGTTACCCTTATTAATTAATATCTTAATGACTACTGATATTAAGTAATGACAACTGAAATGGTAAGCATAGAATTGCTTATTTAAATATTAAAATGGCATTACGAATTAGTTACTGGGAGAGATGGATATTCTTTAATTCATATGCACATGCTTTGAGTACTTCGCATTTTGTTGGCCTCCCATTTAGTCGGACAAAATCCATTACCTAGACATGGTATCGAATTTGAAACTAGATGGAAAATTTATAATAAGGTATTAAGTCCTATCAATACCTGACATCTGGACCTGCAGAATTTTCGATTTAATAGCCTTCTTTACAGTTTCATAACTACTCGAATGTGCTCATGTCAGCAAAAATGGTGTTGAAACTCTCCGCTAAACACTGATTCAATTTTGGACAATTTGGATGACTGGATGTGTTGTCTTGCTGCAATATCAAATCATTACGAGTTACATCATGCTCAACAAAGACTCCAAATAGCCACCAACTAGTGTTGAGTAGTGAGCACACGTAATCGTTTTGTTTAGAAGAACTATAGCATCAAACAAATCCCATGGCATTTAACAATAGACCATTACCGCAGCAACCACTAACGATCTATCCGATGTTTAAAATCAGTCCCATAGCTTCATAACCTCAAGATGACCTAAGCATAAAATCAGCAAGAAGTAACAATTATAGTAATTTATTGGAAATGTCACATTTACCAGTTTTCCACGTTCCAATGATTATCTTGTTCACGGATTCGACTGAAACGCTGGATGTGTTAAGAGAGACACTTCGTTGTGTAATCTGTTGCTTTCACCTGAACATTTTAAATAAGAACTTCACTGACAGCCTGAAATGAATTTAGTACCTTCTGTTTTGAATGCGCATGTAATATGAACCACTCTCGTTCTCCTGTTACAATTAACAATTCAGTCCAGATGTACCTGTAACACCCTTATCCAGCCACTGCATCTTCCATGAAATAATACATGCAAGTGAGTTTGTCGATCGACTAACGTTGAGTATTCACACAATTTTCGCCATGACATATACCATCTATCATCCGCTCACTATGTCTTAAACTTTGTACAATTCACGTATCTTTGCATATTCAAACTGCCCTAAGTGCACACACTTAACGAGATAACATTCCAGAACTGATTGAAGTCGTCAAAAAACGTTGTCACAACTTAGCAATTTTCATAATTCTTCACGGTGACTCTTGGCATTAGTATGCACTAGACAGGAAAACACATATCGTATATCCTAATATATTATCAGTCTCTAATGTATTAATGTATGATAGTCAACAGTCAGCAAAGAGTTTGCGTTTTATCACTAAAACTTTATATCTGCAAACCAGTGTATGTTATAAAAACAGAAATTGTCTCAATAAAAATTGGTATGATTAAATATACGATTTGCCATAAAGGATTCGAGCTTAGTTGGAATTAGGTAATGTAGCAAAACGTAACATGTCCAAAATTTAGCAAAAAGTACTGATATATTTGTATCGCTGATTTTTCCATGTTACATGTTTTAACAACAACTTACACCCAGTGTAAAAGCCTATTTTTCTTTAAATCTTAAAGAAAAGATACTTTCTACATAAAAATGTGCAATTATTGTTGTTTTTGCTCAATGCTTGGGTAAAGGTTCCAAATTAAACTTCCAAACTTTTGCTGAAAGTAATTTTCATTAAAATGTACGTAATGTAGAATCAATACCAAGAAAAGAGAAACAGATTATTTTCAAATATTTTATTTCAGGAATAAGTGGAAGAGCCATATCCTTGTTATCAAGGTACGTTTATCTAGAAAACTGTGGAATCCCATGGCATATTCACACTGTAAGTTAATTGAGCTTTCAATGATTCGAAACGGATTGCCCTTTGTTTGCTAAAAAAAAGCTATTGAACAAGCGCGACTGATAGCTTGTCCTATTAAACATCCGCGGTGGTGAAGTTATTAGGGGAATTAGGACTGAAGAGGAAAAGTACTCTGAAGTTCAGTGTTAATGTGAAAAGCTTGTTTCCAGGTCTATGAAGAGGGGAAATAAAGAAATGGGACAGAAAGATATGAAAGGTTGGGATAATGATAGAATGCAGAAGGTTCTTAAAGTGGCATGGGAGAATTGGTTTAGTAAGGTAGGTGGCAAGACAGTGCATGCGAAAGAAGGAATAAGTATAGGATCTTGTGTAAGTCCAGTGTTAGCAGATTTGTGTAAGAATGATTAGGAAAAGATGGAGAAAGTAAAGGACAGACTGCTACTCTTTTACAGGTACGTACATGACTGTCTGGGTATTTGGAAAGGTTCAAGAAGAGCATTAGATTTATGCATTAAGGAGCACAATGATAACGAGAAAGGTGTGTTTTTGGAAAGTGATTTAAAGGAAAAAATAAGTATTAAATTTCTTGGATATAAGAAGTGAGAAAATGAAAGACGGGAGATTTGCAACTTCATGGTTTTAGAAGAAATGCTCAGCTCACACGATGAGTGACGTTTATGAAATAACTAAAGAATATTTCATAAGGAAAATGGAGGAAAGAATAGAGGAGATTAACACTGAAGAAGGGAGGTGTCGAAAGGTTTTGGGAACAATTAAAGGGCAATTGATATGGTGAGGATAACGGAAGAACGATCAGGAGGAGAAAATTGCAGAAAATGAAGAAGGGAGGATAAGTATATTAAGTGTAAAGAAAACGTGGTTTAGGATAGAAAGTGGGAGAAAATCAAGCTTCGGTTCAGAAAGGTAGGAGAGGAGAGGTAAGGAGGGGACAGAGTCTTTGAATTAGTAAGAAACAAAAAGAAAGGTACTCTAAAAGAGTATAACAAAGGCATGTGGTATAAAGTGTTCATTGTATGAGCTGTGAGGCATTGTATATAGGAGAGACGAAAAATATACAGGAGAGGCTTAAACAGCACAATGAAGACGTCAGATTAAAAGATATAAAGATGATATTTACAAACATGTACAGGAAGAGGAGTCTGACAGACCGGGAAGGGGTGGAAAATCTACATCAATAAGAAAAGAATGTTGGTTAGGGAGTGGAAATAAGCAAGAAGAAGTAGGTAAACGGGAGATATAGCGATAAATTGGAATGGTAGATTGTTTATAAATGAGGAACAGGATGGCGCACAGGGAGGAGAAGAGCAAACAAAGTATTCCAGAAAATAGGGACTGAACTGTAGCCCCCGTCTTTTGTCCTATATTATTTTATTTATTTAATTATTAAATTTTTAATTTCTCTTTTTTTTATTTCTTTATTTATTTATGTGTGGTTTATTTATTTAAAATTGTTTATTTATTTATATTTATGGTTTAATTATTCATTTCGTACGCATTTATTTATATAAAATGTGTTTTGCCTCAGTACAGTTTCCTTGTTATTTTGTTTCCTGCTAATGGTCTAGTTTATTAGAGGGTGTGGCCTGTCAGTAAAGGACTGTGATTGGTCAAACTATGCTTAGTTTTCAAAGTTAAACTAATTTTAGGACGGGATTGGCGGATGATGTCGTTACAACGTTCAAACAGTAACGCTTGGATTGTCATTTTACAATAAGGTAAGTGTATAACCTTGTCAGCCTGTTTTCAGTTTCTTGTTCACAGAACACTGTCCTTCGTAGCATGTTTCCGCGGAACACTAACGTACGAGCTGGCTACTATGCTGTAGATAGTTACTAATTGTAGGTAGTAAGCAAACCAATAATGTCCATATAAGTTAAATATATTTAGGCTGATAAATATGTTTTCTTGTTCCATTTTTTAATAAACATTGAATGAAACTTTTTGAATTAATTTTACCGGCAGAATCACGAAGTCTCAGAAGTATTGCAACACACCAAGCAAATCCCGAGGAACAGTGGTTAGGAGCTGCACACCGGTCGAGAACTACTGCTATATATATCCTCTCCCAACAAGTCTGGTCAGCGTGGGGGCAGCAGTAGACCAACTCCTCCTCTCGGGAATATAGTAGTGGATTGTATATAGCTGTGATTTATTATATATACAGGAACATCTGTAATTCGACTTATTCCCTTAAAAAGGTTATAGTACAGGTAATTTGCAATAAATTGATCCATAATACGTAGAAGAAAAAAGTTGACCGTTTTCGATATATTTGGACTTCGATGCTTCTACGGGAAAATTCTCCAGAAAGACAAACTACTGTCGATAAGGGATCTGTTTGAAATATTTTGTATTTACTCGTCAGTTTAAATTGTAGGAAATGTTACGGTAGGAAAAGTTTCGCAAAAGTGTCAATACGAAAAACATGGCGGAGAGTGCGATGGATATCCAAAAGTAAATTAAATGGCAGCATTATATAAAGTTATTAACAAACTGTGAGGAGAAAGCCAGCATACAAATAGTCTTACAAACTAGGTTGTTCCATGGGCCTTTGCCTGAGATATCTAGTATGCGAATGACTTGCTAGTTGTAAAAAGAGAACAACTCTTGGTTATACCGCCTGGGCCACTGAACAACTTATGAAAACAACATGTTAAAAAAGGAAGAGAATATTTGGACAGAATGTATGTAGAAAAGAAAGCCCAGTAAATAGTTTGAAATTGAGTTCATAGTTGTCGTGGGAAGCCAAAACCGAATCTGTTGGTACCGTAATAATTATAAACAACTAGAAACTGCGATGAGCAGAAACTTAAGTAAAAAGTAAAGTATTTTTTCGTGAGTTGTGAAGTATGGAAGGTTATGTGTGAACCAGAATATTCGGAAAACTAACTGAGTTCTTCAAAATAATCTAGAGTATAGATATTACAATCAGTGAAGAAAAATCTGCTGATCTGTTATGTCACAAGTTCTGAATTAGAATATAATATGAGTTTTTGGTTGTGCTAACTTTCAAGAAAGTGAATCATACGGATCGTCCAGTCATACTTGACAAAGTACACCAGGATTCTGCAAATATTTCTTATTGTGTTCTTAGAAAACTGTAACTAAAAGCAGTGTCTGATATGGCCACTTATTCGAACAAGGAATATACCTTTATGCATATTGTCATGGAAACTCTTCTGCCAAACGTCGTGGTCGCTTTCCAAACAAATGACCACACCATGTTAGTGTATTTGGTACTTCCTACCGACGTATATGGAAAACGGGCACTTTGCAACGAAGCCGACATGACGAGGGTCTCCTAGTTATTGACCTGAAGAAGCAGAGGACATATTAAGGTCGTTTAATAAAAATCAAACCACAAATACAATCAACACAGCGTCTTGTCTCGGTGTCTTCCAGTGGAAGGTGCAGTCTACCCTCAACCGAGAAAATAAACAATCCTTACATTATACAACAGTACAAGGTTGGAGGAAGGAGTAGATACCGCGCGGCATGTGGAATTTTATTTTCTATTGAATGCTGATTTGGAAGATGTGACGTTCTTAGCACGAACTTTCTGAATCGATGACGCTAAGTTTGATAGGCAGGGTATCAATAACTATTATATTCTGCATCATTGGACGGAGAAAAATCCACAGTGTAAAAGAGAAAACTTTATCGAACGCAAATTCAGTGTTAATGTGTGCGTTGGGGTGATAAAAATCCTTTTCCCAGGTAATTTAACTGAAGTTTCTTATGAAGATGTTTTACGTAACATGTTGTTCGAAATGTTTGAAGATGTAGCATTGGCGGACCGAGGGTACATAACCTTTCAGTGTGGTGGTTGCACGGCACACTTGTTTTGAAGTGTACGTGAATGATTTGACCACCAGTTTCGAAACTGCTAGGAGTCCCGATCTTACACCTTTAGATTTTTGTTTGGGGAGATGTGAAGAACATCGTGTAGGCTATGTCGTGGAAATAAATACCCAAGAGCAAGTGATACGTAGAATCTAAGATGCTGCAGAATAAATCAAAGGAATTTTTCAACTAAAATCGCTAAAAGTGAGATAAGCAAAAGAGCTCGTGTTGTATAAGGGATAGTGGCACTCACTCAGCACGTCTACATTAAATTTGAGATACATGGTTTACGAGATATTGTACTGTATTAATGTGTGAAATATACACAACTAAATGACTTTGGGGTGGTAGAGAGATAGACATGATTGTTTTTGCACGCGTGGTCATGGATTCAATTCCTGTCGGTGTCCATTCAACGGAGTGGTTCAAACCGATTTCATCAATAACTATAATTCTCGTCCTTAGAAGTTAACCAGTTCGTTTAGGACGTTATGAAAGATGTACGAATGGATTAAGTTATGTATTGATTGTATTACTAGTTCATGTACTGGAAAGTTTATTTTATTACTAGTTCTGTATAATCATGAGGTACCGCAGATCTGCTGCACAATTAAAGACAGCATACTTATTAGTACATTTTATTGTTGGACTAACGGTAGTAAATTCAGTAGTTCAAGTGTAAATTCTCTTAAACAGCCTACCTCTTAACAGTATGTTTTATACTCCGTTCAAATGCAATTAATATGCAAAATAATTTCCCGACTGTATTGAAGTTCTTTTTATTCTTACGTAACCTAGCTGCACTGTTTCATGCGTACTCGATAGATTCTACATAATGTAAACAATTAATTAACTGCAGTTAATAATAATTCAGTCAGTAACTAACTAACTAACTAACTAAATAATATAAATACATTGGACGTACATACCTACATATTGAATATTTTATTTTGTACGAATGGAAACATTGGACAGCCAGAGTTTTTCTTCTTTTTACTAAAAAAACTATCAAGTTTTTCGCAGACTTAGATACCTCAGGCAAAAGCCCATGAAAGACCATATTTGTATGCTGGTTTTCTTCTCAAAGTTTGTTAATAACTTCATGTAATGCTGTCACTCCTTTCCAAAGTTTGGCTAGCCATCTCACTTTCCTCCATTTTATTATTTTCATATTGACGCTCAAGGGATAATTTTCCTTCCATAACATTTCCTATAATTTAAACTGACGAGTAAATACCAAATATTACGAACAGATCTCTTTATCAATTTGTTGTTCGCCGAAGTTTCTCATTTGGGAGCGTTTTCCTCTAAAACCACTAAAGTGCATATATATCGGAAAAGGTTGACTTTTTACTATACATATTACGGTTCATTTTCTTGCAAATTAGCTGAGCTGTAATCTCTTCAATGGAATACCTCGAATTACCAGTGACCCTATATGTATATATATATATATATATATTCGCCAGTTTCTATCCACTGCTGGATGAAGCTCACATCCCCCCCTTTACTTTCCTTATGTCTTGGTCTGCTGCTATTCTATCCACTGCTGGATGAAGCTCACCACCACCCCTTTACTTTCCATATATCTTGGTCTGCTGCTATTCTCATCCCTGTAGAGCTTGAAAAACGCTTGATTTCCTGTACTCATCTCGCATTTCGACGTAGTCTCTGTTGTTTCTTTTCTCCGGGAATCCAATCCAGTACATTCGTCGTCCAACTTCCATCTGTTCGTCTAGCTATGTAATCAATCCACCTCCACTTCAGCTATCTACAAGTCTTGATTTTTCTTCTACTTTTGTTTGTGCGCGAATACATTCTTTGTCGTCCTGTTCTACTTAGTTATTCCTAGCATTCATTACTCTTTGTGCGACTCTTAATCTTTGAGTCGTTTGCACATTCATTGTCTAAGTTTACCACCATACATCATTACAGATAAGGCACACTAGTAGTTTGCTTTTCAAAATGGAGAGCAGGAAATCATATTATAAAATTCTAATGAGACAGTTCAGTGCGAAAGTAGGAACTCATCAGACTAGTGATACGAATTACGAAAGTGGGAAATTTTGGATTTGACAAAATAGAGAAGAAAAGGAGAGAAGCTACTGTAATTCTCAGAAAATAGACGCAAATAACAATGGAGAGATTCATACTAGAAATAATTAGGAGAGGCATGAAGACGAATGGATTTGCACACATAGGTAGATAATTTAATCAAGTCTGCTAAAAAGATGAAGTGGAGACAGACCATTCACATAGCTAAAGGAACAGATGGAAAATGGACGACGAATGTACTGCATTGGATTCTCAGAGAAAAGAAACGACAAGATGATGTTTAAATGCAATATAAGGAGATAAAATCAACCGTTTTCCAAGAGTTACATGGATGAGGTTAGCAGAAAACCGATGAAAAGTGGAAAGTGAAGGGGAGGCATTCATCCAGCAGTAGATAGAAAAAGTTTGAATATGAACATGCACGGCCGTGCATGCAGCCAAGTCACAGAGCGTCAGCAATGCCAGAGGCATGTTATACAGGAACAAGGGTTTTTGGCAAAATCAGCGATTTCGAGGCCTTGTAAGAAAAGAAAGATGTTAAAGATAGGAATATTAGCTTTAAAAGTTATGGAGATATGGCAAATATGTGCAGGTATGCAAAATGTCATATTCATAACTTGAAGCGTATTCGAATTGTGGACCTCTGAAGTTGCGTATTTTAGGCTGACTCATTCTCTCACTCATCATATTGTTTAGGGTGTTAGGAATAAGCTAAAAACATGAAATTTGGCATGAGGGTGGAGGATGATAAGTAGGTAAAGTAAGAGTTCCGACAATATGAAACAGTCGCCATCTTTTATTCAAAATGGGCCGCCAAACGTAAAATTTCAAAGAATACACAGTCTAAACGGTTGAAGCTAGAGAAACGAAATCTGGGCTGGTATAGAAAATCTTGAAAAAGATGCCATCTTGGATCCAAAATTGCCGTCAGATCGAAAATTCCTTAGCATAGCCATCCTAAACGGCAGTAGCTAGAAAAACGAAATACAGTATGACGGTACATATCATTAGTAGGTTAGGAAAATATTACAAAATGTCTCCAAAGACACAATCTTGGAACCAAACTGGTGGACCTCAAAATCCATTTTCCACATCGTTTGACCTAGAAATACGAAATTACGTAAATGTGTTATCAAGAGTAGTGGATAAAAGGAGAAAAATAAAGTATCAAAGTAGAAAAAGAGCGAATATGCAAACGTGCAAAGTCTTGGAATCCCGCCAACATGATTGTTTTACCTCAAGCGATTTTCTCAGAAGCAAGTTTAATTTTTGTGACGCAAATCGTAATGCAGTACATGACGCAAATGGTTTAGTTGTTGACTATCGTGCAAAGATTTAATCCAAACCTTCCGGACACGCCCTATGTGTGTGCGTGTGTACACGTGCAGAAATGTTAAAATTGTTACACTTTCATCTTGTGGTTACTATTTCATTTAGATGGCTACATAGGTTATAAAAGTAGCACTAGCTGCCCAATACGCAGGGGTAAAATAAAAATAGAAAACTTGGTGTTATTTGAAGATAAAACTAAGAAAGTGAAAGATATAATCCGAGACTACGTCACACTATCCTTACAAAACCTGCAAATTATAGAAAATGCAGTGTTGCCAACTCAGCCGACTAATATTATCATATTGACCCTTAGTATTTTTGAGAGGATAAGTTTCACCCCAAGAAGTTTCAATGTGCTAACTATTAAAATAAAGAAAATGTCATTACTCATATCAAAATATTGGATGGAAGCTCTGCTAAAAGAAATGTTAAGATATTCGAAAAATATAACATACTATCATAATGTGCGTGAAATTCTAAAAATTTTGGTGTATAAAAAATAAAAAATAAACTAGTAAAAAGATCCGGAAATTTTGAATTTGTCACATCTCCGTTATTCAAAAACCGATTTTAAAAAAACTAACGCATAATAATAGAGACGTAAAAATAGTATTTTCTAGATATAATATGGGATATTTAATTCTCAGGATAAAACTACAAAAAAATAATTTCTTCCTTTTCATAGGTTGATTTGAAAAATTCGAACGCTAATCAGTACAGAATAACAAACTAACATTTTTCTAAGCAATATTTTATGGTTCAAACCATTGAAAATTATTATAAGTTTACATATTGATTAGAAGTCTTTACCTTCGTAGTGAAATATTCTATTTACTTGGATTTTCATATACCGCTATGCAATATTTATAAATGTGTGAATATCCATAATGAAATCGTTTTGAAACTTCCCACTGAATGAAAAATATGTCTCAAAATTTCTCTCCAATTACTTTCATTTAATATTAATTCAATTACATTTGTTTTTGAAAGCAATTGCTTTCAAAGAACAAATAGAATTGAAATAATATTATTTGCATAGAATTAAATCTAAATTATGTGCCAGCATAAACTTTTGATTTGGTTGAAATAATTTCACAATTGAATACAGTTTTCTAAGAAATTCATTCGATTTATCATAACTTAAATTTACGAAAAATTTACCTACTTCTAAAATAATCTTCATGTCCTCTTGAAAGCTTCGTATAGTAAAATTAAAATTTTCTCCTGAGGTAAGTTTAGTCTCAGGATCCATTTATAAAGGAGAAAATATTCAATTGTAATGTAGAAGTTTTCTTGCTGGTGCTCTTATATAATATTAATTACATCTAATATCGCGAGTACTTCAATAGAAAAGTAATGAGTATAGAAAGAAAAAATATAGTATTCCAGCCAGAATTATCATCATATTTAATTGAGTGCTTTTGAGCTTCTGTAATAATATCTGATAATAGTACTGTATCAATTTCTTCAATTATAGTACGTATATGACGTGTATTCGTATCTTCACAAACCCACTTTTCACTTTTCTTAATCGGTTTGCAGTGATTGTCATGTTGTTTTAATACTCATTTTATTATATTAATCATTACATTTTCCGATCGTAATAGCATTTATAAAGAAACAATATTCCACTGATCTTATTTTTCTCATTTCAATTCTAACTTTTCCAATAATTTGCTTAATATTCAAATCACCATTAACCGTTAGCAACATTTCCAACTCATTTTTAAAATTATTAATTAATTGAATTAAGGTTTATAAACATTCCTCTTTTTATTTAAATTAAATTTAGTACTTAAGCCAGTAATAACAGTTGAAAGTGTTTTAAAACCAGGACTAATTATTGCATATATGATTACTGGAATTAATATACTAACAAATCCTGTTGCAGCTGCTAATAAACATATTGATAATGTTATTAAAAGTAATAGAAATATTTCAGAATTTTATATTTTCTCTTTTTCTTCTTCAACATTAAATAAATGTTTTCTTAATGATTCCAATAATTCAATTAATTCTTCTTTTGGAATATTATCAGGTGTTTCCATTACAATAAAGATAATAGAGCGCCATTGTATAACTAACCTGAAATAACTATCACCTGTATTAAATCTATGCTATTTTTAAAATATCCTTTCCTCCTTGATAGTATATAAAAATTCTTATTACCAATGATAATTACATAACATAATGTTTTATTATGCATATTTTCTTAAAAATTAACAATTAGCGTTACGTTGGTTTTATCTGATGTGGTTACTTTCTTGTGTTTACTAGTATTAATTACACACATTGTAAATCATGTAAATATACTAGTGGATATTAATACTTTTCAATATTACCGCACATATATATTTTTAAAAGCTGCATGCATCTTATATATTTTAAATATACTTTTGATTATCTAGATCTAAATTCAAAGATTCAAGTGGGAATATTTCATTTCTTCCATTTCAAAAATTTATGTTTTTGACTTTACAATGATCAAATCTGCTTGAATCATGTTTCTGAGTAGAATCATAAGAAAATCATGAAATTAGTCATATCAAATTCATGCGAGCTAAATTGAGTGGTTAAATCAAATTCGAAATATTTTCCAGATCCTGTGTTTTCTAAACATTTATGCCTATTAAATGATTGGAATATTCTTTTATTTCTATATGTTTGTACTTAAACTATTACCGATACTAGAATTATAGGTAACAACAGGCATTCTAATTTCCATTGATTTCATCACAATTTTTGCAGGATCAGAATCAGTTGTTTATACCTGTCGTGTATTATTAACTCCCTTATGTTCTTTACTCACAACTAAACAAGTATAATTATTTTGATTTCCACAAAAGTATATTTTAATTCATAATTCCATATAATTTCTTTATTATCTGAACCAAATCCAGGTTGTAATTCTTGTGGAAATAAAAATTCCTCATCTGTTCGTCTCCAAGTAAGTCACTGTGGGTAGGAGAATGGTTTTGAGGTTATAACAAGTACAAAAAAATATCTGTTTTGAAAATCTGTCTGTCCATAACATCTGTGTTATGAAACTCACGCCTTGACAAAATGCCAATATATAAATTATTATTATTTCTGTTGAAAGTTAGTCCATTTTTAAAATATAGATTTGCCCTATTTTGAGTAGATTTATTGTTAAAATGCGCCAAGAAAAAATATTTTTGAAACATTGATTTGTCCGGGGATCACAAAAATCTGTGTTTCAACTGTATAAAAGCGGATGTGAGGGTAATGGCACAGTTGGGGGTAGTATAGATAAATCTAGGTTGAAACCCAGAATTATCTATACTACTATGGACAATATCCGTTTCTAGAACAAGGAAAGGAGAAATTGCACTTCGCGGAGTAATAAAATTTGTTGCTGTGTTTCTGCCTCATAACATTTGTTCAACGCTACTCTGTTTTGTAACCAGCGTATAGTTTTGTTGTTATATTTTGCTTGTCCGGTTTAAGCTCAAGAGAGTAAAATTGTGTGTGTCTCAATTACAAAGAGTCGCAATTTAAACCTTCTCAGTTTCGAAAATTCAAAGGCAAAAATATTTGAACATGATAAATTTATTTTGGTTTTCTTCATCTAGATGTACACTACATATTATAATCGTGCCTGTAGAAATAACTAATAGCACTGATTCTATTCGTAAATGTAAATGATAAAGTAAATTCTACTATTTTAATTCTGGTGTTAATAAAGCTTCAAACAAGTTTGTATTTAAATTTAGAGAATGTAATTGTTCTATCAATAAAGTGGTAATTGTGTTTTTTCTAGGTCTTAATATAATGTGTTTTGAAAGATTTTAAAGACCGACACAAATATTACACTTTTGTTTCCATTTTATAAAACTAATTTTATGTCAATTCACGTTGAAATATTTACTAAGGATAAAAAGTTGCAAGGAGAAAGGAAAGAAACAAAACTACTTTATATATCGCACATGCACTCCATACTTTGTTATTCCACGTATAGTTATATATGCTGAGAAATAATTTCATTCTGACTCTTGCAATGAATTATAGCGATATCGTACAATGAAGTCAACTAGAGCATACTGCTGAATTCGCACTCAATCCAGTATTTTGGGAAATGTTGAGATTTTTTCATATTTTGGATTTTAAATATGATCAAGTTTGATTCTAGCAGGTGATAGCTAGACGCTAGTAGCCAGTGTCTTCTTTCTGTCTTGTGGTTCTTCCTTGTCATAGTCCCAATTCGGCAAATGACAGGACGTGTGGAACAAGGATAGTACTGAACATTTTGCCTGAACCTGGGAGATAGTCAAGTAGATTGAATACGCAAGGTGTGACAAGCTTATGGCGACCATGTAATGGGGAGTACACAAGTAAAGCAGTGGTGCATTCGGTTCAATATTTGCCATATGTGCGGAGCAAATTCAGTGATACTGATTGAGTTTTTTGACTACCGTGATTATCAAGAACACGAATCAGAAGGACGGTCAGTTACGAAGTAGTACTATCTTGACATTATCTGTCCCTACATAATGTAGTTCTTTGCAAGAGGACAGATTTGCTGGCTTCAGAAAACTGACACATGCATCACGATAACGTTCGTATCCATTCCTCACATTTGGTAAGGTACTGCATTTCTGTGGTTCGCAAACCTTCATACTCCCCGAACACTTCCTTGTGACTACTGTGTTTCCACTAAAGGATAATCGACAATCAACGGTACAAGCTTTGACATCCAAGCATACGTCATGTAGAAGTTGAGTTGACAGCAGTTCCAAAATAGGTATTCGAGGCATGCTTCCAGCAATGGTAGGATCGTTGCGTTAAGTGTGTCGAAGCTGAAATATCTTATTTGAACGTGATTAGGAAGTCACACCCACCACATTTGTAATTTTATTTTTCTGGTATCTGGTCGGAAACTTTTCAGGCAGGACTTGTATGTTAGAAAACATTTGTACAATAACTAAATCATTATTCAGAACATGGTGTAACAAGAAAATTATATAAACAAATCCTAATAGTGGGTAAAGCCCCTCTTTTACCTAATTCTCTTTTTAATTAAAACTAAACTGGTGAGAGTAGGACTCGGAACGATAACGGTAGACTTTTACAAATGCCAAAATATGACAAAATTGATTAAACTAGTAATGAGAATACATTCAAAGGAATTGTCTTTTTTGTATTATATTTGTGTTTGGTATGACAGACAGTTTTAGATAATATTTCCAGCTATGGATATAAATAGTGAGAGTTAAGAAGAACATACCTATTTCTGTTATTTTACAGTAAAGGAATTGATTCATACACGTATTGTGAATATTGTAACGAATGAACAATAATATGTTTTAATGCATAGTATTTCATTTATAATCTGCAAGTACTACCAAGTGTGCATTTAGTATTTACTTCACTTACTGCAATAAGACACCACCATTATTAGGGTTAGAACAAAATAATCCATCTATATATTTTTATAGGTTGTTTCAGTGATAAACTTTTTTCAAATTGAGATTATATCCTTGCAATTATAACCCCCCCCCCCACCAAAAAAAGAAATATTTAAATATATCACTTGGGAAGCAAAAAGTTAGAGACGAAACGATTTGCAGTTACTTTATTTCTAATTTACTGCTTTCGTTTGCTCTAATGTATTCCAGTAGAAAATATATTATTGCACTGATGTAGATATCAGTACTACTGAACCTATACCACATACTGCGTTTAACATATGACCTATGAATCAGCCCTCTAGTTATTAGATATCTCTGAGTCCATGTGCGATTTGAGTCCGTGCTGAGTATTCTAAACCAAAAATACTACTTTACTAACCTTATGTTCAAATTGAACCTTAATTGCCAATGCTGATATTATTGCTGATAATATTGCATAAACAATTGCTTACCGAGAAGTTCTAAAGAGCCAAATACCACATCTCGCTGCCATCGGAAAAGAGGGATATCTTCAATTCGGTAGTTAACAGAATGGGAGGGTGTGCCTATCAAAAATGCTTTCATAACATTAGAGATTATGCTTCCACCACGTCTAAGAGTACGACCTTCGAATTTCCTGAAATAAGATATACATTTATTTGCATCAATCTCCTTGCGCTGTACGCTCAGTTTAATAAAAAAAATGCCCGTGGGTGCAGTTATAAGGTCCACAGATTCGAAACAGATATGAAATTAACATTGGATATTCTTCAAAAATATTCCGGTTGGAAATTCCTTAAGTTTTATTCATTTTTGACCGGGAAACTTCTATCGCCATTTCCACAATTCTGAGTGTATATATCTTGCATTAAGGAGTAGTGTTTGATCACACTTTCATCATACTAACTAAGAATAGATCTAAAAATACCTAAACTCAGCTAAATAATTTATCAGATTTAACTCTTAGTTTACTAAAGATATGGATTTAATTTAGAAAGCTTTTTATGTCAGTTCCCAAATTTTTACTGAAGGATAGGCCGTAAGGAACTACTATCTAATAAAGTAGGGCTGGATGCTAAAAGTAAACAGAAAAACAGAATTTAGGACCCTTCTCCTTCCATGATGTACGAAGATATTTATAAATATTAATCGGCATGGTAGTGAGATGGTAACACATTCTTTTGTCAAAGATTAGTTATCAGCTCATGGATTTAGTGCATTGTCTTCTGTAGGGGAAGGCTGCGTTGGTGAACTAATCATTCTGAGAAACTGAGTAGGAAAAACAGCAAAAAAAATGGCACTTTTTTTGCGAGCAAAGTTTGATATGTGCTTGGAGGCTTTTACCTGCTTTAATATTTTTCTAGCTTCACGGCCAGTAACCACGTGATCTGGTAGAAGTTTATGAATAACTTCTCCAAGCGTTTATTGAATGTGTTGTGCAGTACAATACACGTGTGTGTGCGACACCGCGATTATCGAGCCAAATTTTGTAAGTAGTTGTTCAGTGTGTATTAAAGCAGTGCGGGGAAGAGTGTATGTTTTCGTGAATAAAGAAAGGACAATTTATTTTTGAAGCAATTAAATTAATATGATTGAAGCAAAAGTCGTCAGATTAATAAACAGTCGTTTAGGTATTTCGTGTACTTGAAATGCGCATGCTCCACAATTCTAGTTATCTATAAAATGTTACAAAAATGAATGAAAAAGGATCGATTTCAATAATCTAACATAGAATCGAATAAACTCATTAAAAATTTTCTCAGTTCACCATGAAAGTTTTACTAAGGCATTAAAAAGTAATGTTTTTTTTATTATTATTATTTTTGTATGGTAGAGACAATTGATACACGGTAGTGAATTTTAGCCCTTAACCTTTTATTATAAAAGATAGTAAGGTTAACAAAATTACCGTCCCGTAGGAAACCAATTTACAGAAATTTAAGTTAGAAGGATAACTTCTATTGGCTTCTTCTTCTTCTTCGAGTGTTTGGTAGGGGATCAGGAATGAAGAATAGCACCGGCTGCGTAGCTAACTGAGTATAGGCCTGTTTAGGTACGGGTTAAGTACATACAAGATGCGTAGTCAACTGAGTATGCAGGATGACACCAGATGCGTAGCCAACTTAATGTCGGGTGTTTGTACCAGATGCGTAGCCAACTGAATACGGATAGAAGTTTGCTTAAGGTGAGAGTACACACCAGATGCGTAGCCAACTGAGTGTGCAGGAAGGTACAAGATGCGTAGCCAACTGAGTACCAAGGAGTGTTCCAGATGCGTAGCCAACTGAGAACGGAGGAAGGAGAGCACCTGACCACCCGGGAGCGAGTGATACCTCCTGTCTCTCGTTGGTTCATTTTATAGGTGATTTTTTCGGGGGGGTCTTCATTCTCCTCCTCTGACGACTTTAGTTCCACCTGATGTGTACTTGTAAAGTTGACTGTCGTCTGCACCAATTGATGTGTCACTACTTGTTTACATCTACACATGTTTGTCCCATATACATGATTCCTTTGCTTACGTAATATCTACGTGTTTGAAATATACACGGGATATTGCAATATAATCATTTTTTTATGCATTTTTCGAATTTCAGTCAGAGCAATATGTGGATTTACGGACTATGATAGAAACACAAGGAAAGCAGGTAATCTGCTTTAAGACAGCAGGCGCTGATCCACGCTGAGCTGTGGGAACAATGTTTGAGTATTATTGAATTGACTAGCACACAATAAAAACATGTTTGGCACTGGTCGGCGCCGGCAACCCGCGCCGAAAATTTCACCGAAATAAAACTTTAATTGTTTGACTCACGTTGTCGTCGCCGACTCATCCTAAAACATGAATTGGAAGACACTTATCGCTGCTCTGTTCAAAATATCTGCTATGCGGGACAAAAATACCAATTTCATCTCAAGAACATTGTAACTGAGAGGTGTTGAAAGGGAATTAGTGAGGGTAAGACATTAAATGAGGGTAAGACATAAGTAATATGTAGACTATTATTAATCAGGTATTCAAAATTAGTCTGTTTATGCGAAATTCAGTTTGATTTTATGCGTAATGTTTTAAATATTATATGGTCGGCACAGGATATCGGTAAGCAGATTACCTGCTTCCTTTGTGTTTACACCCTAGCACTGTGAGAGTCGTTCCAGGTCATAATGTCCAAAGTAAAATGTCCAAAGTAAAAAATGTACAAAACAATCATGTCCAAAGTAAAAAATGTCCAAAACAAAAATGTGCAAACTAAAAAAATGTCCAAAAAAATGTCCAAAGCTTTCATAAGTAAAAAATCTGCAAAAGAAAAATGTCCAACTTAAATATTATCCAAAATAAAAATGTAAAAAAAAAGATTGTCCAAAACGAAAATGTCCAAACAATTGTTTCTAGCCAAAAACGTACAAAACAAAAATGTCCCAAGTAAAAATGTCCAAAACATTAATGTTCAAAGTGTAAAATGTCCAGCGCAAAAACATCCAAACGCCTAAACTCAAATGCGTAAAATGTTGAAGAGAAAATATCAATGAGTGAAATGTTCAGATGTCCAAACTCCAAAATCTATATTAGAAATGAAAAGTTTGTCTGTCCGTCTATACTCTATATGTATGTAAAATTTATCATATTTGCTACTTATACAACTCTACATGTGCCCATTATTTTTTCCAAAACTTTGCATACGTGTACCTTAGGCACTGGGCCAGGTCATAGAGATATTCCGGGTCCAAAATTGCGCCCCAGCTGTCAGTGTTGCCACCATAGCAAGAACATTTTTTCAAATTGTTCCAAAACTGTTTAACTTACCAGCACCTAACTTGGCATAAGCATTATTCGACAAAATAGAAAAAGACTATTGGTTTCCCCCATTCCCAAGCAACCAAGTTGTCAGTGTTACAGGTCTACTTTTAAATTTAATTTATGCAAATGTATTTATTTATACAAATCTAAAGGTGGTCGGAAAGTCACTTTACTCTGTAATTAATCCAGAAAAGAATAAATTTGTCCCTGAAACACTACATAAATACGCTAAATGTATTGCAGTGTTAGGTATTTGTAAAGAAAAAAGAAAATCAATTATAAAAATATAACTTCATAATTTCAGTCAGTGTAAAAGAACTTTACGGCAACCCTTCTTCAGAAGCGTTCTTCGATACGAAGTTGTGTACATGTGTGCAATAGGTACTCGGACAGAAAATAGAATTGCTCCGGACGCCGCAGTTGACACTATTGTCAACCAGTTTTAAAATTTTAACATTTGTAATTATTCTCACACTGTTGCTAGTATCCGCACTAAAATTTATATTTAGCTACTGTAATAGAGATACTCCGAGCTTCGCAGGTGCTGCTGCTGTCAGCGTTTCTACTTTCAAAAATATAATATTTCAAATTACTTCCAGGCAATTGAACATATGTGCACCAAACTTCTTTAACTACTAGGACATGTCATATAGGTGCTCTATGACTAGGGTATTGGAACACTGACAACTAGGGCATATTACGGGAACCGAAATACATCGTTGACCTGGCCCAGTACCTAAGGAACACGCATGTACAATTTGGTATAAATCAATATAGATATATTTTGAAATACTGTTTTTAATTAATTTTAATTAGTTGGCAACAGTGAGAACTCAAGCAACTTAAAATTCCTTTATGACCCACTCATTAACCTAAGGAACACATGTGCACAATTTCAGTGGAAACAATTCATGCTTGTAAAGAGTCTGAGAGACAGTCAGAAAAACTTTGTTTTAAATATAAGATTCGCTTTGCTTCGCTGGAGCCAACGGCCACAGACCTCCTGTAATTTTTAACATAACCTTAGCTCCAGTGATTCCGCTATGGATTCTTTACACATATTTGTTTGGCAGCCGGATTTCAGATGGCGTGATTATTATCTCTTCTTATATTACCCTTATCCTAATCTTCTCGTATCTTTTTATCAAATTCGGTAGCTTACTGCAAATATTAAAAAACAACGAATATATAAAAGGATCTTGATTTATCAATATCGCTGCCGGAAGAGAAACAAATGCATGAAAAATATTCAAGAACATGGATCGAAGTCAAAATCATTCGGTAGAAATAGTGCAATAGTGTAGAAATAGCGTACTTACATGTACAATTTCATTTATTCTAGCTCAAACGGTGTAGAAAATGGGTTTTTGGGCGGACATATTGAATCCAAGATTTTGACTGTTCCAAAATGTATATTTTCCTAAACTAGTTGGGATAATACGCCTTTATGTAAAATTTTGTTTGTCTAGCTCAAACGGTGTAGAAAATGGATTTTTCGGTTCGCCATTTTGGATCCAAGATGGCATTTTCGACACATCGTGTACTTTTCAATAACTTACTAGTGATAATGTACCTTCATATCAAATTTCATCTTGCTAGCCCCAGCCGTTTAGGCAGTGTATTCTATACAGCAATAAGTTTGGCGGCCATTTTTGTTCCAAGTTGGCGACTTTTTCAACATTTTGCAATATTTTCCTAAACTACCGTTGGTCATACACATGAGTACCAAATTTCGTTTCTCTAGCTCAAACAGTGTGGAAATTGATTTTTTAGGTCCACCAGTTTGAATTCAAGATGGCGACTTTTAGAAAATTTGAAATTATTTTCGTAACCTACTGGTGATAGTGTACCTTCGTGCTAAATTTAATTTCGCTAGTCCCAGCCGTTTAGACTGTGTATTCTATACAACAATGGGTTTGACGGCCATTTTGGATCCAACATGGAGACTTTTTCAAAATGTAAGATGTTTTCCTTTACCTACTCATGATCATACATCTTAATACCAAATTTGGTGTGTCTACTTCCAATAGCTTGGCAAGGGATATTTATGATCAGACATTGAGTTAGTCAGTCAGTCAGTGACTATGAGCCTATATACTATATCGATATCGACTGACTTTGCATCTCTAGGGGCGTTACCCCCACGCCCTCGTGTGATCTGCGCTCCCAAAATTATGGCTTTTGGGGCGCGGTGCAACCCTTTAACACAGCCAGACTTTCTCTGGCGGTCTGAGGTACAACTATACCCAAACCCATTGTACATACGTATGGTACAAATATACCAAAACCGGGGGGCCTGCGCCCTCATAGGGGAGGTTTGCCCCTTTTATTGTGACCTACTCGTCATGGTACACCTTCATACAATACTTTTTGTCTAGCTTTAGTGGTTTAGAAAATGGGTTTTCGGGTCGCCAGTTTGGATTAAAACTGCGGAGGTTTTTAACGTGTTTTATATTGTCGTGACTTACTCGTAAAGTATAAAATAAAGTACCTTCATATAAAATTTCACTTCACTAGCTCGAATGGTGTAGAAAATGATTTTTGGGTGGTCATTTTGAATCCAAGATGGCGATTAATTCAACATTTTGTAAACTTTTCCTAAAGTGCTAGTGATAATAAACCTTCTGCTAAATTTCGTATCTCTAGTTCAAACGATGTGGAAAATGAATTTTTTGGGTCCGGCATTTTGGATTCAAGATGTCGACTTTTCCAACATTTTATAAGATTTCCGTAACCTACTGGTGATGATGTACCGTCATACCAAATTGTATTTCTTTACCCAAGCTGTTTAGGCTCTATATTCTTAAAAATATATCTGGCTGTCTTTTTAGATCAAAGATAGCGACTTTTTCAAAATGCCGGACTTTTCCCTTTACCTACTCTTTTTCGAACACATTCATACCAAATTTGGTGTTTCTAGCTCCAGTAGTTTTGCCTAGGCATTTTGATTATCAATCGGTCAGTCAGTCAGTGACCATGGGTCTGTATTTTATGTGGACTCGCTTTTCGCTAGGAGCGCAGCCCTCAGTTCCCCGTGGGGGCTGAGCCTCAACTTCAGTAGTTTTGGAGTGGTGCGCCCCCTTTTTATTAACCAAAATTTCCTTATAGGACTACACCGCCATGGTGTCAATCTGCACCCTCCCACGGGGGGCTGTGTTCCCAAAGGGGAGGTTTGCTCCATTTATTGTAACCTACGCTTGGTCATACACCTCCATACAAAATTTCTTTTGTCTAGCTTCCGTGGTTTTAAAAAATAGGTTTTGAGCAGCCATTTCGGATCCAAGTTGACGACTTTTTGAACATTTTCTTATATTCTTGTGACCTACTTGTGATGTGATGTGATGTGATGTGATGTGATCTTCGCGTAAAGCTTCATTTATCTAGCTCAAATTGTGTGCGCCAATTTTGAATCCATGTGAGATTTTTCCTTTACCTACTCATGGTCTTACACCTTCATACCAAATTTGGGTTTCTCGCTTCAGTAGTTTGTCTTAGGAAAATTGATGATCAGTCAGTCAGTGAGTGAATCAGTGACCATGGGACTATATAGTATGTGGATTTATGTTAGAGCAATACTTATCAACATGCACGGCAGTGCATGAGCCAAGTTCTTCACGTCAGAAAACGTCAGCACTGCCAGAAGCATGTTATACAGGAACAAGAGTTTATGGCAAAATCGACGATTTGGGGGCCCCGTAAAAAAAAGATGTTAAAGATAGGAATATGAGCTTTTCCCGTTAAGGAGATATGGTAAATATGTGCAGATGTACAAAATTTCATATTCTTATCTCAAACTATGTTCTAGTTGTGGACCCCTGAAATCGCACATTTTAGGCTAACTGACTCACTCACTCACTCACTCACTCACTGACTGACTGACTCACTCATCATATTGTTTAGGGTGTTTGGAGTAAGCTAGAAACATGAAATTTGGTATGAAGGTAGAGGATGATAAGTAGATAAAGGAAAAATTCCGACATTTTGAAAAAGTCGCCATCTTGGATTCAAAATGGCCGCCAAACCTAAAATTTCAAAGAATACACAGCCTAAACGACTAAAGATAGAACAGTGAAATTTGGTATGAAACTACATCATTGATAGCAAATTAAGAAAACTTTTTAAAAATTTGAAAAAGTCGCCATTTTGGATTCAAAATGGCCGCCAACCCTAAAATTTTAAAGAATACACAGCCTAAACGGCTGCCGATAGAATAATGAAATTTAGTTTGACAGTACAACATTATTAGTAGATTATGAAAATATTACAAAATATCTCTAAAGACGCCATCTTGAATCCAAAATGGCGGGCGTCATAAATCCATTTTCCAACTGCTTGAGCCAGAGATACGAAATTTTGCATAATGATGTATTATGAAGAGTAGTTTAGGAAAACATAATAACGTTTTAAAAAATTCACCATCTTTGATTCAAAATGGCAGCTGAAATACCATTTTTCACATCGTTCGAGATAGAGAAATGAAATTTGGTATGGCAGTGTATCATCACGAGTATGTCACGAAAATATAAGAAAACGTTAAAAATGTGTCAATCTTTTATCCAAAATGCCCGCCTAAGCCCCATTTTATAACGACTGAAGCTAGAGAAACGAAATTTGGTATGAAGGTGTACCATTACGAGTAGGTTAGAATAAATTCGGCTCCTCTCCCCTACTAGGGTACAGTTCCCAGCGGAAGTTAATTGCGATAAAGGGGTGCGCCCCAGCGAGGCCATCTTGGAATTCTGGGGGCAGCGCCCAAGCGAGGCCATCTTGGAATTCTGGGGGCAGCGCCCCAATGAGGCGAAGCGAGTATATGCATTACACAAGTGTAAAAAGCTGCGAAATACGAGCAAAAGCACCAGGGGTGCAAACTGTCCAGTCAACTCCTTCAACCTTAAAAAGTGGTGAAATGGAATATGGATAAGCCTAGTTTCTCGCGCCAACTTCCAATACTCCTGCGTGTCCCACCAAGTTTTACTCGTCACAAACGTTAGCACTGCCAGGAGCATGTTATACAGGCAGAATGTGGAAGTTTCCCCATTCGGACTCAGCGCTCTGGAGTATGAGGGAATATCTGCATCATGTGGCGCAGTGCACTGCAGATTCTGGTTGTGATAAAAAGACGCAGTTCCTCCAAATTCCTCAAGTTCGATGCGCGGCCTGCCGTGGGATTCTTGGCGCAGCGACGCGAGCGAATAGAGGGGAGTATCAACACGTACGGCAGTGCATGCAGCCGAGATCCGCGTGTCACAAAACGTCAGCATGCTATACAGGAACAAGAGTTTATTGCGAAATCAGCGTTTTTGAGGTTCTGTAAGAAAAAAGATGTTAAAAATTGAAATATGAAATTTCGAAGTATGACGGTATATCATCACTAGTAGATTACAAAATATCTGCAAAGACATCATTTTGAATCCAAAATGGCTGACTTCATAATCCATTTTCCAGAACGTTTGAACTAGGGATACGAAATTTGGCATAAAGGTGTATTAACAA
>JAGDQP010024697.1:0-27667 GCA_022664845.1 Lepisma saccharinum
CGAATATATTTTACATCCTCTTCTTTCATATTAACGCAAACACTATGAAATATGTTCCTACACACACTACATTGCACTTTCAAATTAATATCTTGTCGCAAAACTGGTTTATTACACTTGGTGCAATTTCCCATGTTGAGAAGTTAAAATTAAATATTCAGCGCTCCCTTGTATTAATGTTAAATGCTGGTTATATTGAAGGTAGACGGTATTCACAAATCGATATGAACTGGCAACATAGTTAATCCTGAGATTTTCTTTAACTTGGTTTGCAATCCTGCAGTAGTTTGTTTACATCCGAGATAAAAAAAAAATGAGCGAGGAAAATGTCTGTTTCTATATATTACAGTAACATGCTGCAGTACAAAAATATAAAAGCAATCTACATTACTTACAGATATTGCTCGATATGTTCAAATTCGTCCATCGTCAACATTACCATTAGTTTAAATACATTTTTGTTGTTGCAGTAAATGACTTTAAAATTCCCATGGAAATATTACGAATATACCACGATGTCATAATAAGAGCAATTGTGGACTACGCCGCAAGTGTTTGGGGTCATCGACTGGATGATGTTGCACAAAAAATAACAATTGATCGAGCGCAACAACTACTTTTGCGTCTTTTAGGCGCCTATAGAACTACTTCAACTGAGGTTCTCCAGGTCGCACTGGCTGTTCCCCCCTCCATCTCCAAATTAAGAAATTAGGTGCTATGTATTGGCTAAAAAAGAAAGACCAAGATAAATTAATTAAAATTCTACATAGACCTGCAGAAAACGTTTCTGAAATCAATTCAATCGTAGTCGAGGCATGGCAGAACCAATGGAACGCAACCGATAAAGGAAGAAGATAATACTCTATTTTTCCGAGCATTGAGGAACGATTGGATATGCAGCTGGAAGTTACGGGAGGTTTAATGCAATATCTAACTGGCCACGGTCCCTTTCGACAGAAGCTGCACCACATGAACATCGTCCAGGACAATATGTGTCATACTTGTGGGGTGGTGGCTACGCCCGAGCATATCGTTATGCGATGCCAAGAAACTGAGCATCTTGCTAGAGATGAAAGAGAACTCCTGGAGGAGATCCCCGTCACAGACGTTCTGAGAACTCCGAAACTGGTGGCGGCCCTCAGGGGACTAACAGATAGAATTTCTAGCTACTATAGAAGAAAATTTATTAACGGCGTGAACCACCGCGTACAGGAGACAAGATAAGATATACAAACACAGAGACAAAAACAAGAACATGTTGTACTGAATAAAATGTAATTTAACTAAATTTGCGCAGAAAAGCTTCCGAAACCGTCAATAAATTGCGCGAGCGTTGAATATAATTTGGTATTGAGATATACAAACACAGAGATAGAAACAAGATCATATTGTACTGAATAAAATGTAATTGGACTAAATTTGCGCAGAAAAGCTTCCGAAAGCGTTGGTAAATTGCGCAAGTGTTGAATATAAGTTGGTATTCAGATATACAGAAACAGATAAAAGCAAGAACCTATTGTACTGATTAAAATGTAATTTGACTAAATTTGTTCTCAAAGGCTTCCGAAAGCGTTGGTAAATTGCACAAGTGTTAAATATAATTGGTAGTGAGATATGCAGAAGCTGAGACAAAAACAAGAACATATTGTCCTGAATAAAACGAAATATTGATGGAAATAGTAGTGAAAAGCTTCCGAAAGAGTTGTTAAAATACAGAAAGACAACAAACACGAGCAGAATTGTTGGATATAAGTCGAGAGAGAAATATACAGAAACAGACAAAAATGATCTTATTTGAGTAAAAACGAAAATGTGATATTGATGGAAATTGTACTGAAAAGCTCCCGAAGAGTTGATAAAATACAGAAAGAAAACAAACAAGAACGGAATCGTTGAAAATAAATTGAGAGTGAAATATATAGAAACTGAGACAAAAATGATCTTATTTGAGAAAATAAAAATGTGATATTTACGGAAATTGTACTGAGAAGCTCCCGAAAGCATTGGTAAATTACAGAAATATTATGAATACGAAAAGAGCCATTACATATAACTTGGTATTGAGATATACAAAAACAAGACATATTGTACTGAATAAAATGTAATTTGACTAAATTTGTGCTGAAAAGCTTCCAAAAGCGCTGGTAAATTGCGAAAGTGTTGAATATAACTTCGTAGTGTGATATACAGAAACAGACAAAAGAAGAACATATTGAGCTGAATAAAATGTAATTTTACTAAATTTGTGCTGAAAGGTTTCCAAAAGCGTTGGTAAATTGCGCAAGTGTTAAATATGAAGTGGGGAAGAGATGAAAGAGGCTCTGAGAACTATGTGGAGGAATAGTTATTGTGATATCGGTGATAAGTTGCTCAGAATTGAGGAGAACTGAGCATAGGGTCAAGGTTAAGTCCAGTGCTGGCGGAGACTGCTTTCAATGAATGGAAGAAGAAGGCACGGTTAAAAGGAGGCGACAAGCTAGTGTATTTTTAGTAGATATGTTGACGATTATTTAGGGATATGGAAGAGCACGCAAAGACAGTTGGAGAAAAGTGTAAAAGAAACTGAAGATAAGGAAAAAGGCGTAGAACTGGAGTTGGAAGTGGAAAGGGATAATATCATGGAATTTTTAGATATGAGGATAAGAAAGAAGGAAGAAAAGGTATACACGGAATGGTACCAGAAACGTTGTGCGTCCGGGAACTATAACCATGCTAACAGTGATGTGGATTCCTCGACGAAGAGAAACTTCATAAGCTACATGGAAAAAAGAATTAGGCAGGTCAGCAGTGAAAAAGAAAAAGCAGAGAAAGGCATAGAAGCTTTTCATGAGCAGTTAAGGGAAAATGGAGGTGATAAGAGGAGGTTGAAATACAGAAGGAAAGCGGAGTCCAAGAAACAAGATATACAAGAAATGCAGGAAGCGGAACGAAAGGAAAGTGGTGAAGAAGAGAAGAAACTGTGGTGGGGGATAGAGAGTATAGGAAAAAACAGACGTCATAAAGAGAATGCTGAAGAAGATGGAAAGTATTTCAACATATAGAAAAGGAAGTAAGACACTACTGGAGGTGATAAGATAGAACAGAAGAAGAGAGAGGAAGCGGAGAAGGGAATGATGGAGAGAAAATGAGCAATTTCTATTATTCAGTGCATTGATAGTGAAATGTGCTATGTGGGAGAAACGGGAAAGAGGTCAAAAGAGCGAATAAAACATCATAAAGGTGATGTCAGGTTGGAGAGGGACAGAGCTGCTATCTATAAACATATAAGAGACACGGGGCATTTAGTGGATTGGAGTAAAGTGAAAGTGCTGGGACAAGAAGATAGAAGGAATATCAGAAAATGGGAAGAAGTAAGATTTATAGAAGTGGAAGGTAAAGAAGTGATGAACTTTAACTCGGAACTTAAAATTGAAGAACAGAGGAATATGTAATTAAGCAGCCTTAAAATATAATTTGTACATTTTTTGTAAGACGTATTTTTTTATTTGATAGTTTTATGTTTAATTTAGCTTTGTTAGTTTTATTTTTATTTTATTTTCATTTTTTCTTCTTACTTATTTACATAATTATTTCACTTATAAAAAATCTACAGGACTAGACTAATTTTGTGAATGTATGCTTAGATGTAATAAGAACAGGGGGTGGAAGGGAATCAGTGCATTTTGTTAATTATTAATTCATTTCGTATAGTCGTTTACGGGATTGACTCGCAGTGAACCAATCAGGAACCAGATAGCTGTCTTGTGAGAAGTTGTGTAGCTCATGTAATTTAGTGTGTTTGATGAAGCCAAGCTGGTAGTTAGTTGGTGATACTGTTACACGTTTTTAGAGTTTAATTAAAACGTACTGCTTTCCTCAGCAGTTATATTATTTTATCGTGAATTTTTCCATGCAGACGTTAGTTGATAGGATTAAATATAAAAAGAAATGTAACCTGATATTAATCTCCCTCACAAAAATATGTTTCAAACTCCAATTTTTACAATTCGTTATCCATCGTACAGCTTATTATTATTTTGTTTTACATGGATACTGAATACTTGAATTCTTGTATACAGCTCTTGGTTAAGGAACTCCCACAGGAAGTAATCAAAACCAGTTAAATCTGGTAGCTTGGCAGTGCAAGAAATGTCACCATTCCTTGAAGTGATGCGGTTTCCGAAAAGACGGTGCTGTGTTCCCATTGAAATTCGCGCACAGTGAGTCTAAAATGACTACACTGAGTAACGTCATCTTGCTGGAACCCAAATGGCTTACTTGAAGGGATGTGTACAAGTTCAGGTGCGATGAATGTGTTAATGATGTCGGCATACGGTTGACATGTGACTGTGGCTGCGGCTGCACGTCCGTGTCCATCCTCGAAAAAGAAAGGACATATTATTCCCATTGAGGAGTTCTCGCATACCACACTGTTACTCCCTGTGTAACGGACGTTGATTCAGTCCACAAGGAACTGAATAAATCCGTATTGAAATATTCCTATTCAGATGTTGGAGCGTACCATAGGCGATTTAAATCGCAGATTGTTAAGGTGTCAACATTGAGTTTCAGGTCATCCGCAGGACGTAATTTTCAAAATATGATTGTAACTGTGTATATTTCACAAATGACAATGTCTAAGGATGCAGTGGATGTATTTGTGTTACAAAAATAAAACGCGGTATCCCTTTTGCTGCATTCAAAAACGTCCATTTTTAAAACATACCATGTACCCAGATATTGAAGGTATATTTGCTCTTATTTATTCATTTAACACAACATGTTGAGTCCTAGAATTACTTTATGACCTTTTTTAATCATGCGCTCAGGCCAGAACGGTTTAAGTATAGATAGGAAAAGTATAAGCGAGATTCTTTCTTAAGGAACTATCCAAGCATTTATCTAGTGAAACTGAGAAATAGCCTAGAACAGGGTTCCGCGAACCACAGGTGATCCTGGAGGCCTGCTCTTGGGCAGGTGCAGGGCAGCGAGTTGAACATACCAACCAATAAAACTGGTCCGCACTTAAAAATAGTTTCCGGAACACGCCCTAGAGTATCTCAGTTAGGATGGTCAGCCGTGGTGTTCGAATCCCCTGACTACCCATTGCCAATCCAACGTATGCGAAAACACAACATTTGTAAGGCCATACTACATCAAAATTTCTACCTTAAATTTTCTAAGTAATAAACACATTACATACATAACGCAAATGGACATGACTATATTAGATATGAAAACAAAATATTTACAAAATATTATTAAAACTAAAACAAACCTATTAATGAAAAATATTTTTTAAAAATACTAAAAACATATGAAATAATCTCAAATCTACGAAAATAATAAAATACTCCCAAGAGTGTGCAACCGACAGATTTAAACGTGTGGTCTGAGGCATTAATGGCTATTCGATCGTCGCGAAGTCAGCCTAGTCATTTGGGTCAAGACCGGGTCACCGGACAAGTAAGATTACTTTGGTTAAGACCAAATCAATCGGATAAGGTTTCGGACCGGGCCACCAGGTTAATAAAGTCACCTATGTTCGGGTCACAAAAAGTGACCCGGTATCAGCTCTATATTCCAGATCTATGTTTTATTTGAAAACATTGAAGATTACTGAAATATTTAGCAAAATTGATGTAATCTAACTCACTGGTCTTAAAGAGAAAACATACACAGTACATATAAATATATTTAGGTGACCCTTCAGATAATATATAATATAATAATTTGACTTAATGCTTCTATGAGTTAGACACTAATTATGTGAGTTTCCTTTCCAATTAAATCAGTATAATTGGTTCTAGTGTGCCGTAGAAGGACAACATAGTGGTAGAACAACCTAGATAAGCGTACCTTCCTCAAAAATTTTAAAGTACGGTAAAAGTTCTCAATTTCAATCAAAAATTGTTACAACTTTTACGTGCATTTTAAGTCGATGGGATATATAGACAAACTTTATACCTTATCCTATTATACAATTAAACTCTAGCCTCCGGGATGTAGTGACGGTCATTGAGTTCAGAACAGTACTGCAGAGCCTTTATTTCCTCTTGCTACTTTCATTCTGTTTCTTCATACCTGAAGACAACCCAAACATTGGGCTGGTGATGCTGGATAATTCCTAGACTATTTGATAGACCACAGTTACAATTCTAGGTGCTGACTTCGAGAGAGATCTAAAGGAAAATTATTTTAAATTTATAATTTTCATTTGAAAGTTCATACATCTTGTGAGTTTCTGCTCCTATACTTTTGCCAAATTATATTTTCTGCTATTCATTGATTTCAATAAAGCTCAAAGTTGTTGGTAAAATTATCACTATTTGCAAATCTATAAAACAATTCTGTTATGGGTTGAAAATATTTTATGAACATAAATCTCGTTTTCATATTCCATCCGAAATAAACGACAACTTAAGACGGTATAGATATGTAAGGACTATACAGAATTCTTGGTAGTTCCGTGATAGAGCTACCTACTACACTGCCCATGATTCAAACTTATCTCATGTAAAGCCGGGAGAGATACATCTCGGAAAGACGAGAAGGAATGTGACTGACGTGTTGCGAGTGAAGGACGAGTGTATAAGTTTTTCGCAGACTCGCCAGTTAAATTTCTGGGTTGATAGAATGTGGTTGCTGAAACTTATCAACATATCTTTGCGTCAATGACAGATGGCAACTGTTTGAATTTTCATAAACGTTGTGAATTGTTTCAAAGGAAATATGTTATTTTTAGATAATTATAAATCAAGGAGTGTCTGAGCTAATTCTTTGTCAGAAATAGTATTGTACGCAGTTTGCGATGATTCGCGAAATTTCCAACCAAGCCATGCGGTGCACAACCTTTCCTCGCTAATGAAGATATTTGGCGCAAGCGTAAAGTAGGAGAGATTGCGCATTCACGTAATGTACGTTAATTATAAATTTCTGTGTTAGTTTTGGTCGCGGTCCACTACTTCATACATATGCACCGATATTTCGCCTGTCCACTTATGATGGTATTACAAAAGTTCATAAATACTACCAAGAGTAAGAAATTTAACATTTAATAGAAATATTTAGGCTGCTTTAGCTAATTAGTTTTTTGTAATACAACAATTTATAATATTCTGGATAACAGCAAGTAGTTTCAATTTGTTTTGTACTATTGAATTTGATCTTATTTTCATGCGCAGTCTCTCCTACCCCTGTGCACAATCTTACCTGCCCTAGTAGGAAAGTTTGCGCAATTAAGGGTTTTAAAAAATCATTATCATTAAGCATACAATGACTTATATCAAAGATTAATAGAATGTAATTCTGTATAAGATACTAAAGAATATATTGTGTAATTGTTTAGAAGTTTGCTTAAAAAATTGAATTTTAGTGAACTCCTTTTTTTGAGTTGTGCGTAATCTCTCTCGGCTTTACCGTACGTCCCGACCGAACATTAAATATGAAGGTGAAGACAGGTGAACATTAAATATGTATGCTTGAAAAGTGAATGATTTCACCCAATGAGCGCGAGTAAACGCATTCATATTCGCAGATAAAAATTTGGGGGAATGTTTCTAAATACATTCCATAACATTTCACAGAAATCTCAGTATTTCTAGTTATCAGCGCTAGTCCTGGAAAAGGACTAATTTGTTTTACGTTATCGGATTTTTTTTTGTTTTCAGTTCCATTTTAATTTGCGCACATACTCATAAAGAGAAAGCTGTTTATCATCATAACCATATGTCTAGTGCTGGTCAAGTGTTTTCTGCTGACATCTTGATCGCTTATATTCGCAAAAGTGGAAAATATTCTCAAATAAAAGGAATTCAGGTCTCTAATTCATAAAGCAAGAATTTAAAACTTAGTGTAATTCGTGTGAGTGAGATACGTATATGTTTTCAGAATTCAACAAATAATTTATGACCCTTTACATTATTTTCGTCTGGTGTGTCCTTATGGCACCTTGATCAACTGTTAACTAAATGACATGTGTTCGAGTCCCTTGAGGTACAAGTATCCTGGAAAATTGAATAATGTCTGTATTTTACTACTCGTTACCAGAAATCTGCATGAAGCAAGGTTAAATGATGTTTCCACAAATGTTTATGAAAATGTTTCACGCTGTAGATACACCCAATATTTTTTCATGTATTTACCAAACAGTAGAATCTAGACGCCAGTCGTTCAAGAGTTAAACCTTGAGAAGTTGTTATAATATATATTAGTAAATAAATGTCTCAGATCATTTGCGACGCATACTCTATTATGGGTCGTGAGCATCAGTTTGAGAAAAGTGCACTGCACATGTAATGTACACTGTCATTTCGATAATAATGACTAATTAACTATCCATATTTAGTGTTTTATGAAATGTAAGCTTTCATTGCGTCTGGGTCATTAGGACTATTAAGGGTCTTTTGATGGTAGCTTTAAGAACCGACAATCTTATAGTGATGCTAGTTCCCCCCAAAATATGGAAATAAGCCTTAGGCAACAGGGTGGAAATTCAGCTTCGTTTCGGAGCTACAGCGTGGTAAAATAAACTTCAGAGCTTCATAGTTCCAAAAAACGATCAGTAGAACTGACACGCCATGGTACTGTCAAAGACTACAAATCTGCACTATCCAAACACACGTATTCCAAAATTGCTTAATGGGCACGCAACAGAAGAAAATAGGGGATATCCAGAAATTCTCTGAAGCAAACGTGTCGAAAAGTGTGTGGCTAGGACTATTTTTCCCCTAAGAAACAATATTTCGTTTGCGCCAGGTCCATGTCTCAAACAAAATGCAGATGTCGAAATATTTTGATAACATGTGTGGTTGCAAAACAGTCAGGGCTAAAATTATATACTATACATTCAACGAATGCGCAGTTGGATGGTGGTAATTATGTATATAAATTTTACATTCAAGGAAAGTCATTTTGTTCGTGCTAATTTTGATCAAGAGAACTCTCCGAAATCGCGAACATTCTTTCAGGAATTGCTTGCGTACCTTTTCCACAATTTTGGAATATGTATTTTGGATATATAACGCTAGAACTGTTACCGCATCAATGCTGGAAATATAAAATTTTGAAGTCCATTTTCCCACACATTCAACAGCCTGTATCTTTGAAATTTGGCCGAATTTCAACTTGTTTCTTTCAGGCATTTTTTTTTCCTTTATTTTTTGTGTACTATCATCTCCCGAAGTGAGTCGGTGCATTACGTTACCACCCTGTATTTCATAAAATCGAGATAACTCTCTAGGTCCTAATCTGTTCTCCTCACCCTCCTTCTTGATATCAGCAAGTAAAACTTCGTTACTATATTTAACTATGCTGTCTCAAGGTGGTCAAGTTTGTCCAGTCTAAGGTTTATGCTTTTCCTGACTGGTCCAACCAGGTGAACGTTGAGATAGTGTTTTAATATCGTGATTAGTTTCTTATAGTAAGCTTTAGCTAAAGCGAACTAGTCTTGTATTATATCTATAAGTCTATACTCTGAACATGGATAAAGCGGCAGACTTACTGGAACCTAATATTAAATTATCTGTAGATCTTTCTCATAAACGTAACCTTCATAGCGTTAAACGCATATTTTCACTTTCTTATCTTTACAGGCTCCGTGATGAGAACAATTGGAGCATACGTCGTTTCAATGATGTCCCCTGCCGAGAGTTCAAATGAGGTACTAATTTTTTTCTTGCTAGAGATACGTTTTGTAGAGTGTGAGTGTAGAAAGCGTAAAAAAACAGATCTCCCATTTGACACGCACTAGGTAACTTATTTGTAGAGGTTACATGAATTTCTGTATAATAGTAAGGGAGGTGGGGAGCCTCTCAAGACCAAACGAGAGAAAAAGGTGGCACAAAGCAGCGCGATTTCATTGAACTATGGTGATTGGGCAGGTACTGGTCTTGATGCAGTAACATAAATCAGGATCATCTTATATTGAAGGTTTCCCAGTTCTAATACGGCCATTCCGATCACATTACAAAAAAAAGTAGAGCATCGGAAATTAAGCGTGATGTATATTTTCAATATTTGCAAAGGACAACAGTAGCGACACAGTTTAATAATCAGGATCTATTAACGTTTCTCAAGAAATAATGAAAAGCTAGTTATTTATTTTCCCTGGAAAATACTTAGAATCTAGTTACTTTTGTCATGAATTTCAATATTATTTTCGAAAACACTTACACTCGTTACATTGGTTACATTCTCGGGATTCTTTATATATATTAGAAAGACAAGAATCTGGTTACTTTTGGCTGGAAATACTTCGTCATTTTTGTGTACAAAACTTTGTGAAGGTCAGCTATTTTTGTGTACATACTACAATAATTTATTATATGTGGAGATTCAGATTTGCAACTAGCAGACGTAGATTGTTAGTCGTTTTATTAGTTTGTTATACAATATTAAAATATGTTGACAATGTTTATAGACTAGACTTTATTATAAAACACAGAGTATACGTTAGAATCTCTTTTTCATCAACACCTTACTCAGACGAAACACTAATCAAGACTGTCAGTTCACAATAAGCACCAGAAGGCCAAAACGTACTTTCTACAGCTTCCGCTAAACACGTCCCAGAAATCGTTGACTTCGACAAGCCACATACATGTCAACCAATCACAGTTCGTCGCTCACAGACCACACCCGTAGTCAACGAGAATGCTATAATAAACTTGTGACAAAAAAATACTACATGAAAAGGAAACTGAATCGATAAGCAAGAAATATTTTAAATAGATAAGTAATAAATAATTAAACAACAAATAAATTAAAAATTAACAAAAATAAATCTTAACAAAAAGGGGCTACAGAGCACTCCTTATTTTCTCGAAATAATTTTCCCTCTCTTCTTTGTCTGTCTAACTAACTGGAATGTCTAACTATTCCCCATCTCTACTCAACTCATCATCCCAGTTCATTGGTTAATCTCCCGTTTCCTTGATTATTGATTATCCTTGCTTCTTTCCACTTCCTAACCAACATCTTTTCCTCTTGTTCTAGCATCTCCGACCCTTCACAGTCTATCTCATACAACTCTTGCTGGACAAGTTTGTAACTAGCGTCCCTTTTTAGTCTAACGTCATCTTTGTGTTGTTCTCCTGTAATTACATTTTCGTCTCTCTTATCACAGCCTCACAACTCGTACACTGAACCTTCTACACCGCTCCTCTTTGTTCTTCTCCTTTTACAGCACCTTTGGTTTTGTTTCTCAGTAACGTAGATCCAAGGACTTCTTCTCTCCTCTTTCATACGTTTTCTCTTTTACTTTTCGAACAGCCAGTTGATTTTCTTGCTAATTCTTCCCCCACTTTGTATTCCAAACTACTTTTTTCTTTTCATCTTCTTTTCCTACGCCTTCCTTTTTCCTTTTCTACCATTTTCTTTTCCTGATTATTCTTCTATCATCCTAACTATATTCATTCTATTTTAACTGTTTCCAAAACATTTCAACATCATCCTTTTCCGTCTTTCTCTTCTCCATTGTTTTAATGAAATTTTCTTTAGTTACCTCATGAACGTCACTCCTGAAGTGGGATAAACTTCCTGCTGCACATTTAATTTTCGGTATAATATTAGTAACGTTGATGAAGTAACCAAAGAAAATTTCATAGCATATATGGAGGAGAGGATAGAGAAAATTAAGACGGAAGAAAATCAGAACGGCGATGTGGAAATGTTTTGGGAACAGTTAAAAGAGAATGTATAAATTCCAGATGACAGAAGACGGATCAGGAAGAGAATATGACACAAAAAGAGAAAGGAGAGCGGAGGGAAAGAAGGTGAAAGATGTTTGGAATAGAAAGTGGGTGAAGAATTAGCGAGAAAATCAAGGGCTGTTGGGAAAGTAGGAGAGAAAACGTTTGAAAAAGGAAAGGGAAGGTCTTGGACTTGTGTTAGTGAGAAGCAAAAGGAAAGGTGCTATAATAGGAGAAGAACAAAGAGAAGTGATGTACAGGGTTCCATGTATGAACTGTATTGTTGAGTTGAATATTTATTGTTCCGCATGGTTAAGCCTTAAGTTGTATGTATACAGAAAAGTAAAAAAAAAAAAAAAAGAACTTTCAATAAAATATTTAAACCCCTAATTGACAAATTTGTAATTCGTATATCTCAGACTATGAAGTACTCCCAGTTTGTTCAATATGAGATGATCTAATGGCTGCTGCATAGATTTTAGTTTTCCTAACGTTTATAATGGACGAAAGTTTCAAGTTTTTGCCATATACTCACCACGTGAATTGTTACATGGTATCTAGTTGTAGTCCCTGCTCACTGGCCTTCCCGCTCCTGGTAAAATGTTTGTCAGCGAACCCTCAGACACGATAGGGAATTAGGCAACGGCGGATTGAGCCATCAATGTAAGTTTCGATTTTAAAGAATATTTTATCCCATTTAACTAAAGAGAGATAGTTAGTGTACGTACATACAAACGTCCAATAATACACGCTTGTTGGTGGTTTGCATCCTACCTGCGATATTATTGAATATGAATTCAAACCTGCGTATAGTGACAATAGCCATTAGACCAGGGAGAGAAAATAATAATTCTTTCGTGTTGCAGGTGTACAGAAAATATCTCATGTCAGACAATATGGGATATAGTGAGACTGTGATTAGCAGGGGGGGTTGAACGTATATCTGGGGATAACTCTGAGAAAAACAGCCAGGTTAGTTGGTTGCTGGGATCGTAGTAATTAAAATGTTGTACTCTGGACTCTATATTACAAATAAAGTTTTCATCCCTCTGGCGTTGGGTTACCACCCGTCCGAGATTGACCCGGACTGTCCGGGAATCACGGGATTTGTGCGGAGTCCGGGTTGAAAAGTTAAATGTCCGGGAATTCGCTTTTTTGTACGAACTTTAGTTCTTTATTCCGTGACATTTTATCGTATATCCAAATTTAGTTTCTTTAACCCTCCACTATACCCGCAGTACATGAGCAGAGCCAGATTAAGGTGCAAGCGAAACAAGCGTCCATTTGGAGCGCCGAGCTGAAGGGGCGCCGCTAGTTTTGTATATAAACAAGATATGAATTAAAATGTTATCAAAAACTACTGATAATTAAACTTACTCCCATATTTATTACATTTATATAAAAACAAGGTAAATATGGTAATGATTATTTTCTCAATGTGTTTTTGCCTTTATTTTAGTGTAATGTGAGGCCTGGAATCCGACTTACCGGCCCTTCACTCTGGGATACTTTATTTCTGTTTTATAATAACGGAGTAAAAAAAAAGATAAAATGAATTGTACGGGCGGTAACAGCACTATGGCTTACGCCCTTCCCGATGCGAGGGAAGCCCCTTATCTTTGTCACGTCTAAATAACGGAGTATCTCCCCCTCCTTTTTACCGTTTGGACTTATATGAAGAGTATCAACGATTTCCGATTATGTTTTTGTTCTTATAATATGCATTTTTCGCTGTTTACTGTTTTGTCGCGTAAGTTTTTGGTGTGTAGCCATGAATCCATAGGTTTGTCCGCTTTTTGTGAATCTGAGGTTTTCCTTCTTGTTACACACGAACATATTTTTTTCGGCATTCCGTTTTCCCTGTAGATGTGACTCACATTTATTTGCCTTCAGATATCTTGTAACAGTAGAAGTTGGGTTATTACAGTATTTAAACATTTTAATGTTTATCATTGAGAAATGGCAATTTGTCTCAGTGGTCAACTAGCCTTGTTCTTTCCGGGCCCTTTATTGCTTGTCCTGTAGTGTGTTCTGTTTTTCTTATTTTCCTGTGTCAATTTGCTAGGTTATACATTTTGGAAAGTTCCACTGGTTCTTTCTGTGTTAAGGTTCCTCAGTTTTCTTGTTCAGATCTGGTATCTGACTGTATGACCGGACGTCTTTGTAACTCCCGTATTCTGTGACCTTACATATTGTTTTTGGTCTTTAAATCTCTCTCTCTCTTACATCGTTTTTCGGTTTCCTGCTCTTTAGTTTATTTCGTTGTGATTTTATTGCAGAATACGCCGTATTTGTTCACTGGGTGGTTTTGCAGCATAGATTGTTCAGTGTAGGTTTATAAATATAGATTGGCATAGGGCACAGGTACGGGCACTTTCAGTAGCTTTGCCTATCTTTTAGAGCAATGTTTTCCAACCTTTTAATACTCACGGACCGGCAAACTACAGGAAAAAGTGCGGGGAAGATACCAGAAAGTTGTAGGTTTGTTTATTTGACTTTCAAAAGATGACAGCACATCTTCAGATTTTTGTTGTTTTAAAAAAGAAATTTAAACTTTAGTCTCCATTTTGAAGTGTCGAAATCAACAAAATAAGTCTTATATAATTAAATGTATTAATTTACCGAGGACTGGCAGAATAACTTAATGGACCATTGTTGAAAACCAATGTTCTAGACTTCTATAGTATTTTATCACCACATCTAATGCTACTTCCTTACATTAAAAGCACTAGCTCCATGTGTCTAGTATACTCGTAGGAGGTGACAGACGAGATATTTCACATTTGGAGTTGTATAGCCTTTTGAAATAGGCGTTTGCACTTTCCACTATTTATGCTGAGATACAACTTTCTTCTATAGTGTGTCCGAGGCTTCTTGGGTTCGTTGTTTTATTCTTCGTCAGAATAAGAAGCCAGAGGTAGTGAGTAACGTTTGTTTATTCTAGTTTTTACAGAGTGTGGGTTTCCCTTAGTTTCCATTATATGTATCTAGGAAGTAAGATGCTAATCTTAACGTTATACGCGTACTTGGTTTTTTATGGTTTTAGTGATGTTGGGAGTTTCTCTGCCCAATAGCAGACTGAGGTGTTCATGATCTTTATTAAAGACTAAATTAACAATATATGAAAGATCGCAGGATTTGAGTGTTACAAAGAAGTCCATCTCACAAACCACCAGCTACCAGATTTGAACAAGAAAACAGACTACTGAGAAACCTGAACAGTAAAACCAAAGGGACTTCCGAAAACGTGTAACTAACCAAACAGACGAGAGGAAAATTGAGAAAGAGAAAACTTAACAGCAACCGAACGAGCTACAGGTCTATCAGCAAAGAGCCAGGGCAGAACACGGCTAGTTGAGCACTGATACACATTGTAATTTTATCAAGATAGGCATTAAAATATTAATAGGCAAATATCTACTACTACGAGACTGCGGAAGCCAAAAGAAAACGTGATTCACGTATCCACGAAAACTGGGAAAAGAGATGTGCGCAACAAAATGGGGAAACCTCGAACTAAAACAAAAAACTGAATACACAAATATAGTTCCGTAGTTACACACATGAGCTAAAGCTTTAAATTGAATTTACCTTTTCACTTATTGTGTTTTTGCATGGTTTTGAATGCTTTTAGCTATCCTTTCTGCATAATGTTTTGTACATATTTACTCATGCTATTCAAATACTTTTACATGATTTGAATCATTATTTATCTATATTTTTAAAGCATTTTTAATTAAGTCTTTTACAATGTTACCTGTATATGAATTTTCCGCATCATTTATCCACAATTCTTATCAATAAATAAAAGATCCAATATCTGTTTGTTTATGTTGTACTGATAGCTTATCACATTGTTAGTATTGTCTTAATTTCTTTAAAACTGCCTGAATAAGTAAACTGTAATGTAATATTACTACTGAATATTGTTAACATTGACGACAAACTCAGAAAAAGGAACCGCGTTAGTACTAAAATTAGTAGTAAATGGCATCTCTCGAAAGTTATCAATGAAAGTGTGGTTAGTGGGGCGAAAGAGGAGGCCAAAATCAAGCTTTACTTGTCGCCACCCCACCCCCCGAGAAAGAGCCTTTGGCTGGTCCTGTACATGAGGCATCCTTCACGGTTGGCAACCATAATTCTCTTCGGAATATTTGTATAGGTAGGGTTCCACTCAGATTTTCATGAAAACACAATGTACGTTATCTTATAAGCAGGTAAGACTTGTTTTATGTATAGTATCTTTAGTGAATAAAAGGTACGTAAGAGCGAATATATTCAGTATTCATATCTATTTAGTTACCTTCCAATACCTCATGCCTAAATATACCTCTAATGTACTGCATTTAGAAATACTTCATTTTATAATGTCGCAAAGTATGAGTTTTCATGACGTACTGTTAGTTTTGAAGAAAGATAGATTAAATAACCAATTGCCTTAATAAATTATTCGTCTTTTAATTGTATTCTTGCTCATAAAAAATACTGGGTTTCAAAAGAGGAAATGTACTACTGGAAGACACTTCCATCTAAGTCTTTATCCAAATAGCCTATCCCAGGTACTTCGTGCATAGTATTTAAAATCTGTCCGGGAATCTGAAGTAAGGGTAGCCTTACTCTGGCGTGCTTTTGGATGAACTACGTTTGACAATTTGTTTAGCACGTTTTGCAATATTTCTGTGAGTGGATGTTAATATTGCGCTAGAAATCCTAATCATATCATATCCTAGCAAGGCTCTAGAACACTTATTTGAAACTCGTGTGACAATATTTTAATAGTGTTGTATACGTTTATAATTATCACTAAATTTAGCTTTTTATACCTTGATATTATTACATCAGCTCGAGATCTTTCGTGGGAACGTGGTTAGATCTAATTAGACTTTGGTTTATTTTTTATGGTTGTAGGCCCCTATGTTTGTGTAATTTGAGATAACGTAGCAACGAAAAGTGTCATTTTTCTTAGACGATACTTATATTTGTAACGTTACCTCATGATATGTGAAGATCTCAGTCAACGTCATTTATTCAGGTGAGATAAGCTGTTAGATATATGTAACAACCTAAAGTGGTGAGAACATGTGGTATTTAAAGAAGATGATTGAAATGACACGGCATAACAACAAAGAAGGTAAACATTGCGTGATGTGTATTCTAAGGTGGTGAACACGTGGCGATCAAAGACTTGAAATGATGATGATGATGATGAGAAGGAACACAATTTGCACCTGAAACATGCATTGAACTTTAACATTCAAGAAGAAGATGTGTTCTTTATTTTTTACTTGTACTCCATTGCATAGAGATTCATATTGTTTATTTATTTTATTGTAGTTTACACCAACAAAAATCTTGTCATTTTGCCGTTATTTGCAAAGTGAGAGAATGCTTTTGGTTTTCTCGTTCTGACGTTAGAGTACTCTCGTTGAGGTCATTGACCTTGTCTCCTAGTGACATGATATTGAAGTCGATTCACAGGGGAAAATTACCTGTGAAATGATATGACAATCAGAGCCCCATGAGGAGTTAGCCACCGGTTTTTGCCGCCCCGCAAGTGAGCCAGGTGCTGGCTATCGCCACTTGGGGAAAAATCAGCTACCTTGGGCCATGGTTTGGGTTCGCTGGTGTTTGGAAGAATGAAATAATATTATAGGTAATTAAAAATGATTATAGACATTTAATTCCATAACTAAAGTATGTTTCAGAAACACGAAATCACATCAGAAATTTTTCCACTTTGCAGTTTACACGAAATCACATAAGAAATGTTTCCACTTTGCAGTTTAGTAGCCCATAAGTCCCGATCATTGCCCACTACGTGTGGAGAAGCAGTCGTTTTCTTTACGTTGGCCAACTGTGACACCCATGTAGAATCCACCATTAGTTTGGTGCAGACGCGTAGTCTTTTGTTTAACAAGTCAAGACAAGAAGACAACTGAAGTTGTAGTACCGCGGCACGGGGAATAAAGCAAGTATATAAAGGAAGATATGTATAACAATAAACAGAATTTAATTAACGGATACGCTCTGTTTAGGCTGTAGTATCCCTTCCGCGAATGACATAATAAATGAATCATGAGGTACGTGATAGAAATAGGTATGTAATTAATGTACTGTGGAATTCTGAATGTTTTTTATTGTGAATGTTTTCAACTAGCGGGCAAAATGTACAAAATACAAGAAGGGCATGCAAGGTGTTCCTTAGACTTTTGGAAATTTATAAGGATTGGATAGTTATACTGCATTCATGTTACTTTTGCTACAGTACTGGTAATACTTCAGTTGAACTACGTCTGCCAAACGTCAGTAAATGTCATCTTTCTCATCCATGTTAAAATATTTGCAAAATACCAAACAATGTACAAGTAGCAAAGTACCGAGTACCGAGCGTTGGCAAAGTAATCGAAAGATAAGAGGATCGTTTCCAGCGACCCCTTATTTTGTATGAGATTTTCCTCTCAGTCACACCAGGCAGATGCCGGGATAGTGTTTACACTGAGATATTGGGAAGGGTCTAGGTAACGGGTACACCCTATGTATTACTGACTAGGTTTATAAAGTTAATTTTTGTTAATAATAGTAAAACAAAGTTTTAAATACATAAGGGGTTCGGTTTATTTTATCTACACCAAAGGAAGTAAAATTTGCAGGATAAAGGTTATGTTACCAAAGTATGTTGGAGTGTTAAAACGCAAATTAGAGTAACATTTAGAGTCACGATCGAGTGTCATAAGGGTGAAATACGTAGATATACGTGTGACTATATATGGATCCGCGCCATAGGTGGGGATGTGTGCCATTTTTTTTCACGAGGTAATGGACCGGCTCCGAGAATGATAAATGTAAAGATACATAACCTTATCTAACCTCCACGTTCCAGTGGTCCGTAATTTAAGACGAAATTGGGAAAATTAAATTACAATAGGGGAAGAGTCGGCATTTATTTACTATCGCCGGACCAGACAACATAAAAAATACTTCCATCTTCGGTGTTTTTTTTATTTGTTCAGCGACTGACCAAGGCCACTTGGAGGTTAGGTAAGTCAGGTCCGGCGATTTTGTTTTTAATTACTTCTGCACAGTGACTAATCAAGCCCACTTCGAGGTTAGGTAAGTCAAGTTCGGTGTTTTGTTTTTTTGCACAGCGACAGATAAAAACAGCGAAAAAGCACTGCTCTATCCTCATCCACATGACAACAACTGTAACTCTACTCACATCAGCTATCTTTCAGGCTTCGGAGACAAATTTCGTTAAATCATTTAGAATTAAGGCCATCATCAACTTCACTTGAATCTCAGACTGGCCAGGGTCTAGTTAGTATAGGTACAATCCCGGCATTTTCTTGGTATGACAGAAAGCCTTATTCAGGATGGGTGGCCACTGGGATCATTCCTATGACATTCCGATTGTAAGCCAATGCACTAAAACTAAGCTACGGCCGATTGCTGGATTAACTTCAGTTTCATTTTTTGAATTCCTGATCATTTCAGCAGTTCAATTAATTTATGATGGCATTTTAATATATTTGGCTCAGGACCAGATAGATGATTAAAATGTATCGGCTAAGGCCTTACTTCAGGTGATCCCGACATTCGCCTGGTGACACCGATGTAAACCTCAGAATGAAATTACGTGGCAATCTAAACTGGAATTTTACTGTTTGGATCATGGGAACTGGGTTTACACCACTTCAAGATCTACATGTCACGTCTACCACACTTTTTAGATGCTTCCAATCAGCAACCAGGACCTATATATCATATAGCCTAGATATTATTAACTACCCAACATTCGGCAGACAGGACTGACGAAAATTTAGCAAGGGTGACCGGGATGCCAACCTCCTTCAGTGCTTATCTCGATTCAACGATTGCAATTACGGGCTTCAATACATGAGTCTTTAGCATTTAGTAGCAAGCTGTACAAGATAAATGGCTTCACCAAGCTTCGTTAAGAAATTAACGAACGTAATAAATTGTTAAGTGCTTAAAGTTACGGTGTTTAAATTTAAGTTTAACGGAGATTGGTGAATCTTACCAAAAATCTTCCAACTACGTAGTTGCAGACTCGTTCCATGGTGACTGATTAGTGTGGATACATAGATTGGGATATGATAAATTTTATTTTATTTTAACACAAAAAGGGTTATGGGTTCGAGTTCCATATCGGGAAGCAGCCGAACCTAACTGCACCTAACCAAGAAAATCTAGTCTATTATTGTCGTCTTGTATGAGTTGCTAATGTACGGTAACAGTCATACCAGTGATCACTGCTATATACAAATATCTGTTAAAATAGATATTTAAAATAACAGGTTACAATATAAAATATATATTGTAAGTATGATAACAGTGATGACTGTTGTATGCAGAAAGCTATAAAAAGAGCAGTCTAAAGTAACAGTTTATCCAACTGTTGTTTGACAAGTTAGGAAAAACGTATCTAAAAGGGTTTTATTTATTCCCAAGCAGGGGTCCCCACGAGAAGTTTTACAGGCGCAGAATTCGGCCATGGGATTTTTAAGAGGGTTTCGAAATAAAGGATGCTGTTACCGCCCATAAAATTCATTTTATCATTATCATTTATCGAAATAAAGGATGCTGTTACCGCCCATAAAATTCATTTTATCATTATCATTTATCGAAATAAAGGTTTATATCAAGAGGGATTTCGATATAAATGTTGATATAAACTTTTTATTATTTGTTTAGATTAAAATTGTTATATAATAACGTACTTGGTGATGTAGGTGTAAGCGTTCATATGTTCAGTATGTCACCCGCCCAGAAATGCGAGACGATCCTTCCTGCGAAAACAGTTTGTTGTAATGAATGAAGTCCGATTATATTTCTGTGCTATTTAGGCCCTTATTTGTGACTAAAATTGTAATTCAGGTAAAATTACGTCGAAGATTATTCCGGCGACGTCACCCAACTGGAATGGTGACCAGGTTCTGGCCACTTCTTGGCGTTTCCGAATTTACACGGTCTGACTTCCGTCAGTGTTACATGGTACATTACGCAATGTGCATTACAGTCAATCCCAACTCAATGTGCTCGCCTCCACCTAGCTATTCCAGGCAGGTAAATAATCCCGCGTAGGCCCTACTTTTGAGTCTCATATCACACCTCCATGTTTGAAGTTTTCTTATTTGGGTTTTTAACACTTGTAAACATTACATTTATCCAACAGTTTTAAATTGTTTTGGTTGACTTGAGCTGAACTTAATTTTTTAACGATAAATGTATTTCGGTTTTATTATTTCGCGTGCGTTCAATGCCGAATGTAATCCAAAATCAGGAGACTAATGTTTATGAATTTGAATTTAATTTATGGAATTTAGGCATCTAAGGCTCAGGCAGGAATAGCTAGGTTCGGGAAATGGTGCGGCAAGGTGTCGGCCAGGGCCTAAGTTGAAGGTGCCATCCAGGTATTTTCCTGGTATGACTGAGGATAAACGCTGGAAAAACTTCAGTCAGGAGTGTCGGCCGTTGGGACTGAACCCAAGACCTCCAGATTGGCGCGCCAACGCTCTACCACCGAGACCGAGATACGGCTGCTTGGTAGTAACGTTAATGAAAAGATACACATACCTCTTAAATATCACTTACCATAACCTTAAAAAAACGTATTCACTATACTACCTACTTCAGGCATTTCAGAACACAAGTGGATGGAAATAATGTTTTGGATTACAGTGACAACTGATAGAGTTGTTATACAAAATCAAATAGGACAAATGTAATAATTTCTAGGTGAATCTCTATATGAGAGATATTTTCGTTGTTTCGATTGCATAGAATTCAAAATCTGATGTAAAATCAAGGGGCTATGTGAGTGCAGGAACATATACTTATGATCTTCTTGGTTATGACATTGCTGGGGTTGCCAAGTGCCCCGTATTCTATTTTGAGGTGAGAAATGCTGTCCCGTTTTAACAATGAACTTATACTTATACAATGAACTGATACTTATACCCCGTAATTAAACTTTCGTTTCTCCTGTGAATCCACCTAGGAATTTACCAGTTCTGCATGTTATTCGATTCTGCCAAATTTCACTTCCTTAGCTGACTACGTTATGAGATTTCGTCATCGCGGTGTGAGAAAAATATTTTTTCATCACTGCATTATGCAATGCTGCATACAGTACCCAAAACTGTGATGTGAACTCAAAAAATTTCTTTTTATCTCTAAAGTTAATTTAGATGCTGTTCCAAAAATACCGTTGTGAACATTTGGGTTCAAATACATTTGTTGGGAGAGTTCTTGTTTCCAATTCTTGAAAACACATTCAGTGCTGATAGGCATAAATGTTCAGTAACTGAGCTGAAATCAGAAATTCGGGTTTCACTTATTTTTTGTCATAGTTGTGGAATTGCATTACTTTATTATAGGAGATGCTGAATTATTGGCAAGTGCTAAAAGCGAAGTAAATATTGTTGTTTTTAATATTTAAAACAAAACAGAAGTAATATAAATAACGTATTCATGGCTCAAAATTTATGGTCTTAACATTCCGAGTGTTTGCTTGAACTAGCTTTCATGACATTCTCAAAACTGGGCAGCCTTGGTCCCTGCGTTCACATTACCCGTTGATATTGAGGTTTGCTGCATTTGTAGAAATTCCATTATTATTCTTTCACAATTTTTTCTTGTTATTTCTTTCCTCTATTTTTACTTCTGATTCAAATTAAATTGAATTTATTTGTAGCCTGTTGGCACCTCAGGTTTATGCCGAGACAGGTAGGGGAGAGGATGTTGGAAGGTAATAGGCAAAGGGAATAGTTTGTAGTACAGCTATGAGTAACAGTTTTGACGCATGTCTTTTCGGAATACTTCCGAAAGTTCCATCAATGTCTTACTTCAGCTTGCAAGATCTACCAATAAAAATTAATACGTCCCATTGGGCAGCAACCAGCCTGCAGAATACAACGAGGATACTATGCAAATAAGTGCGCGTTTTGGACATATTATTTTGCCGCTGGTTGTTTTATATGTCAACCTTGTTTGGCTACTTATCAGTTCAATATTTTCCACACAACTGTGTCATGTAATTGAAAGTCATGGTAGCCTTCTTTTATGTTCAAATAGGTGGCTTCAGTGACTTTCTTGTTTCAGTCTAGTTATCGTCCAACATCGACAGTGAAGAGAACAAAAATGTACTGATGGTGTGAAGACAAGTAAGTGTGATATTGATTAACTCGACTGTAATTTCTTCGGGATGTTACAGGTGTTGGAAGATATTCAGGTCTCATCTTCACTTATTTCCAGTCTGTATTATAAAATATGTTTAAACTTACTGCAGATTATATCGTAATTCTAATTTAATATTCCCTGCCAATTTTCACGAGTTATAGTTAGAGAAAATGCTTCCACGAGACATTTCTTGGACTTCATAGAACTCGTTAAGAATTTAACGAACCATGTTAGTGAACTGAATGAATTTCAAAATTCTTAAAATTACTTAACTATTCGTTACTTCTTAAGGTTATTGAAAACAACCAAATATCATGTTAATGCGTTGATGCAAATCTACAATCGATGTTAATTGGCGGGGACTATGAAATTATTCTAATAATGATATAAATTGCAGTAAGCTTAAATATATTTTACGATACAGACAGGAAAGGTACTCAGTTTTAATAACCAATGGCATATGAAATGGGGAAAGTATGGCCCTTCTGTGGGACAATAGTTGGGGATTCAGCTTTTATGGGTAGTGGGTATGCAGGTGGGAATTTGGTTGGGTATCGAGTGGCCCAAGTATAGGCTGCTGGTAGGGAAAATGTGTTTTGTTATGATTGGGCCATACGTTGTTTCACGGATGGGAAAGGGTTGGCCCAAAGGTTTTTCCGCTTCATTTCCCATCACGTTACTCGCAATATGTTGGACAATTGGCGGGGAATACTCGGGATATGACAGGCTCACTGATTGCATGCCACCTGGTGTCGGGAAATTGTGGGGTTTTCTGATCATTCCACCCAGTTTCCCACCCCTGGCAACTAACCGGCCACAGTCCGTCGGCCGTCTATCCACGCCTGTGGGTAACCGTTTGGCCCATCCGCGATTTCCTCATAAGGAGGCGTCATTTGCGGGGGGCACGGGAGCAATTGCCCGCCCCTTGGGTTTGAGAAAATATAAACTCACTACTTCTTCCATAACATTCTTTTCAAAAGATGAAAATTGGTAGATTTTTCATCGAATGACTCAATTACGTATGCTACGATTTTTCGCGTAAAGTATGAGAATAAATGCTAATAACACTTAATACTGATAATAATAATTTCCAGATAGGTTGTTATACAGCTTTTATACGTATAAAAATATACATCGTGGATTTAAACAAGAATTTCTGGAAGAGAGACTCAGTGCACAACATAGAAAAAGGCTGTCAACCATAGGTTTGTTCTCTTACGAAAGCAACTGTGCAGACGGAAATAAATATAATTCCTTATACAAGCAGTAAGTGTTTTTAACTATGACCCATTTGGCGTGACTCAATCTGGTGGTGCCTTATTAAGACGTATGTTGGAAATACCTTCTCATCTTTAAATATAGCTCATGGTGAAGACGTTTACTTTTTAAATCAACGCGAAAAATTATGAGTTAGAGTCCTGGTAGGGACGGAGAATACTGTTCCTGCTAGCCAATAAGACAATAGTAACTTCTTTTTATGAAATGACTAATGTGTAGAATTTCCGAGCAAGCATCCAAACCGTCTGTACTATTATATTACTTCAAATTGAGTGTGACCTAACAAAAGGTTCTAAGCAGATATATGAAGTAGTGAATAAGAATTTCCCACACTACCTCCATAATATTTCATTCTTCTCACATTGTAAATACATTTATAGCACGATCTTAGAAAATAGGGAACTAAGTCCAATACAGTGGTTTACATGTTGAATTTCAGTCTCTAGATCTAGGTTCAATTCCCAGTTAAGCAACGACTGTGTTTTTTTTTAAATAATTGTATGAGAATGATACACGGGCTGCGAAATGAAAATCATTGGACAGTCGAGAGATTAACAAGTATGTGTGTGATTGTAATACATCAATGAAATTGTTTCGTGATTAGTATCGCATTCCGTCGCATTTTTCCTTTCATAGATCTTATCGTGTTTCTCTGTTATTTAATTATCTTTCTCTGTTTTTGTTCACTTTTATGTGTATGTGTATTCTCTCTCTCTCACTCTTTCACAGAATGAGAGATAGGTATAGAGAGGGTAAAGATAACCGTTTTTGTTCCTAAAACTAAAGTCAATCCTTTGAAAAAGCTATTATTTATCCTCACACCCTCTCTGTCTTTTCTCTTTCTCTCTCTCTGCCTCTTTTTCCTCTCTCACTCTCTCTCTCTCTGTGTATCTGTTAGAACTTAACATGAATGGAGTTTTCGCTTATATATCTCGTGGTTTTCTAAATGATTCTCAAGGACTCATCTTTCTTCCTCCAGACGGGGGAATATCCTGGCATACCATGTTTGACGCATATTTGTAGTGTCATGCTGGTTGCCTAACTATTATGTCTACAGTGAAACAATTCTCCTGGAGGAGAGAACGAATATTTCTTATAATTCCAACCTCCACTTTATTGTATGTTAGTGTACTATCATGGCCAATATAATGCTTACATGACTTTATTATACACGATTTTTCTCTAAGCCTAGATGATAGGTCACCCAACTGAAGTAGAGGGGCGATGTGTGATTCTGAGAGTGTGTGCGTGAACGAGCAAGGGTTGTTTTCTTTTCTTTAAGATAAATCATTATCGCATGTTCTGGCTTCTGGAAAGATATTCATGATTTGTTGTAGTATGTAGGAAATAACGGGAAAAAACGTAAGATAATCGCATATGAAACAGCAAAATAGGGACCCTAACGCAATTTTACTTTAGTTGGACCATTAGTTGAAATTCACTGAAAGACGTAATTTAAATTGTCCAGTAGAAAAGATCCTTACGAACATAGAGAAACGAACATGAACGCTGAAACCTATTGTTACTAGGTAATTATTTCTTTCGTAATGAATCGAATATTCCATAGAACATCTAACCTTATGCACGAAAGACAAGACAAAACGTCTGTTTCAATCAGTTCTTAAAAATGGAGCACGATATTTATGGTTTATAATTTCTGATATTATGTTGTTATTTACGTTACAAAGAAGACGTCAGTTGCAAAATACAGAAAATATGTTGTGTGCCAAGTTATAGTAAAAAATATATATATATTTATATATATATATATATATATATATATTTTCTATATGTGTGTGTGTGTGTGTGTCTGTGTGTGTGTGTGTGTGTGTTTGTGTGTGTGTGTAGGCATCACTTTAGCCGAGCTGGTCTACCGGTTCCCGTAAGATCACCGAAGTCAAGCAGCTCTGGGTCTGATCAGTGTTAGGACGGGTGACCGTTGCAGTACTCCAGATGGTGTTGCCTGTGCGGCGTCCACCCAGCGTCGTGAGGCCAATTGGGGAGCTACCTGAATAAAGCGGTAGCGATCACAGTTGAGAGCTTCGGTTCTCCTCATCCAGTAGTGGATTAAATATGGCTGTGTATTATTATATAGATATATATCATCATCATCATAATCATATTCAGCCGTTTTCTATCCACTGCTGGATGAAAGCCTCCCCCTTTTCTTTCCACATATCTCGGTCTGCTGATATCCTCATCCATGTAGCTCCTGAAAAACGCTTGATTTCATCTACCCATCTTACATTTGGACGTCTCTCGGTCGTTTCTTTTCTCTAGGAATCCAATGTAGTACATTTGCGTCCATCTGTTCGTTTAGCTATGTGACCGGCCCATCTCCACTTCATCTTCTTCGCAGTCTTGATTACATCCTCTACCTTTGTTTGTACGCGAATCCATTCATTTGTCTTCCTGTCCCTCCTCGTTATTCTTAGCATACATCCCTCCATTGTTCTTTGTGTGACTCTCAATCTTTGAGTCGTTTGCGCATTCACTGTCCAAGTTTCGCAGTCGTACATCATCACAGGTAAGACACATTGATTATAAACTTTACGATTCAGACACATTGGAAGTTTGCTTTAGAAAATAAAGTGTAGTCTTCCAAACGAACTCCACGCCATCTTACATCTTCTCTTTATTTCATCAGTCAACTTTGCATTCGATGTTTTAAGCTGGCCTAGGTAAACATACTCATCAACTATGCCTATTGTCTCTCCGTTAATATTCACTTCCTTCTTTGTAGCATGTTGGTTGTATATTACTTTTGTTTTACTGAAGTTCATTTTAAGGCCTATTTTCGAACTCTGGTTACTCAGTTCTTCCATTCTGGTTTGTAGTTCTTCTGCACTTGAAGCAAACAGGACTATATCATCAGCGAACCGTAGATGATGAAGATATTCGCCATTAATTTTAATTCCAACTTCATCCCAGTTTAAATTCTGGAACACTCTCTCCAGGACCGCACAAAACAGTTTTGGAGAAATTGAATCTCCTTGCCTTACCCCTTTTCGAACTTTCAATTTTTCAGTCTTGATGCAGTCTAATGACAGAAGTGGCAGTCGAGTAAATGTTTCGCAGTAACTTGATGTATGCACTTTCGATACCTTGATGTTCAACTGATTTAAGTACTGCTGACAAGGAGACCGAATCGAATGCTTTTTCAAAATCTATGAATCCCAACCATAGTGGAAGTTCATATTCATTAGTCCTTTCCATAACTTTATTCAATGTTTGTATGTGGTCCACTGTGGATTTGTATATTCACGACGAAATCCGGCTTGTTCCCTTCCCTGGTTAAAATCTAAGTCTCATTCAATACGATTCAAAATAACTTTGGTGAACATTTTGTATAGGGCTGATAGTAAACTAATTGGTCTATAGTTTTCCACGCGTTCTTTGTCCCCTTTCTTGTACAACAAAATGATAACAGCATTGTTCCAACTTGAGGGTATTTCTCTCTTCCTCAGGCACATCGAGAATAATTGAGCAAGTTCCTCTTTCATGTTTTCACCTCCCCATTT